>APFE030987271.1:83787-112929 GCA_000404065.3 Pinus taeda
ATTTTATTTTAATTTTTTATTTTATAGTTAACATATTTAAAAACTAAATATTCAAAACTCATTTTTATAAAATTCCCCTTAACATAAATATACATAGAAAATCAATTCTTAACATAAATAAATTTTAAAAATCAATCATTTTTTATAAAATTGGCTCAATTTCAAAATTTCCCTTCCTTGTTACTTTAGTTTTTTAAACTATCAAAAGAAACGCTAAAACTTTGAAATCTGGGAAGATTTCAGCTCTCTATTAGTTTCCATTTTGTGTAAATTTTAAAATCTGGGAAAATTTCCAATTTTACCTGCTATTCTGTCTCCATTGACATTGAAACCTATTTTTTGTAAATTTTAAAATCTAGGAAAATTTACCCTCACTATCCGTTTCCATTTTACATGCTATCCTGCCTCCTTAACATATATTTTGTGTTTAGGAGTAATTGTATTTACCATTTTAGATAGACAAATTTGTTGAGATTTTCTGTTTTAGTCAAATAGGCGGAAATCTCTGAAGGATGACAACAATAGGGATTCAGTTCCTAGATTAACTCCAGGTTGTTGGGAGGGAGTTAATGCCTCCTATATTTGATGTGAGGGAGTTATGAGGTTGTTAGATTCTCTATTCTATATAATAGGCAACCATTCGGATGGTTTGCTAAGAGTGTGTGAGGATTTCTTAATGTAATCTCCAATTTGAATAATATATTGCCAATGCCTATGTTGGGTGAACCACGTTAAAACTGTCTTTTATGTGCTTGATTGAATGCTGTGTTAATCCTGTTGTGTGTTTTATTTAAGTTTGATGTGGCTGAATTCCAACAAAATTAATATATCTTATCATAAACTAATTTTTTTTATTTATCTAATTAAAAAAACTATGATTTCATTGGTTTATCTCATTAAAAAGATTAGATTAGCTAAAATTTGATTGCACCCTTAAGTCCGAGATTAAGTATTACCCACCAAGCTTACAAGCAAGAGATAATAAGTAATATCAATGTGCAAAAAACTAGACTCAAATAATAGGAGCCTGATTAAGAATGCACACCCTCACAGCAGCAGCTAATATAAACCGAATCAAACTCACGAATTGTTCGGGCGTATGTATTTGGTAACAACTATGATTGATACTAGTTAACTAGAAACACATCATACAAATACTAATTAAATAGAAACACATAAACTATCGTAGAACTAAACTTGAGCTTTCATTAGTAAATAATGGGTTAATCAAATATTTTTCCACAACTTCATTACTTCAAATTTTCACTCTATAATCTAATCACAATCCCCTTACCAAGTGTAATTTGATACATTTACTGTAAATACATCCCAACCATGCTATTCGCTTCCAACTCAGCAATATGTCTCCATTGTAATGCTGTCTACCAACAAAATCTGCAACACAATGTAATGGGTGCAAAAACTAAATGCATCACAAGAGTACTCGATCTTTCTAAGGCTCTACATTAATTTGGAAAAGGTTTGCAGTGAGGTTATAATCAATGAACCCGGAAAAGAGTAAACAAACAGATAACAAAAAAGTAACTCATACCAACAAAATATAACAAGAGCAATAGAGCAATAGTGTTTTATGAAGCTTTCAGCCAAAAGTCCGTTTGCAATCCAAACAATTATTAGAGATTCGGAGAACAAGGTAAAATAAATCAACAGTGGACACAGAGGGAAGTGGAACAATTTGCAGAAAAATAAAAATAGTTTTGAAAATTTATTTGGTTTCTTTGAAGCTCAAAACCGATTCAAACACTTTTCGTCTCATTTATTACGTTTGCTTGTGTATTAAATTAAGAATCATCTCATTTATTAGGTTAGACTGTATTAACTTAAGATTATTCTATGATTATGAAATCCAGATCATCAATATTAAAAAAGAAGCCCATTCCAATATCGACCCAGCCTACCCGATTAATTACAAACCTAAAAATTCCAGAAATAAAAATAAAAATTAATCCATTATATTTCAACCCATTATACCTTCAAAAAATAAAATATAATCTAAAAATAAATCCATTTTTTGATAGATCTTAATTATCAAAATAAATGAACTAATTTTATCAATCTGGTATACTACCCTAAGACTTTTCTCCTAATGTTTTGAATAAAATATATTCATACTAATACAAAAATACTGTTATGCTTAAAATAATATACTGACAACAGAAATAGTCGAGTAATATGTTAGAAACAGAACGCAGTTGCCATGAGAATGAATGAAGTTAAACTCTGAAGCAATATGGATGAATGTAGTAATAAGCATGATCAATGGGCTTAGCTGGCATACCAGCTGAGAGGCTGATCTGCAAGTAGCGTTGCATGCCTAAGAAAATTATTCCTGTTATCACATCATTGACTGTCTGCAGGGAAAATCAAAATTATATATAAAGATGCATATGAATTAGACTTGAGAAATAAGAATTATTGATGTGATATCACAATTTTAGTGTAGATTATGAAATATTACAAAAAATTGATTTTGATATATTTTAGAAATTTGATATACAAAGAGAGCTTCAAACCTTTGATTAGCAAGAACAAAGTGAAAGTGAAAAAGTCTGATTTCAAAAATATTTGAAAATCTACAAGCTAAAAATAACTGATACTACATACCCCTCCTACGGAATTCTTAATTTGTTTGACATCCTCGAGTGGAAAAGTAGCAGAAACCAGCGCAACGGGCATTTTTTCGACTCCTCTAGGTCCTCGAATAGGAAGCTTGCTGTCATCAATCCTTCCTATCGCTCTCAGTACAGAGCTTATCACATCAACCAGAGTGTACCATAATACGAGCATCATATAACCAAGTCTGGGAAAAAACTTAGCTACTGCAATGTCCGGCGAAGTGGATTTAATACTGCGCTTGGCAGTTGGAAAGGTGGGCGGGAGATGAGGATTGTCGACTCTCCTGAAAATAGAAAACAATGTCGACATTAAAGAAATCCCATCTCCAAGGGAATGGTGGACCTTAACAACCATGGTGGCTCCGGCCTTCCTCGTTTTGTAATTCAGGAAGTGGAGCTCCCACAGTGGACGTGACTGATCAAGACATGTGAGCGACATTTTACAGATATACTCATCGACAACGGCATCGTAAGATTCTTTGCCAGGTGGAAACTCTACAATAAATGTGTGGTTATCGGTGTTCACAGTTGTTTTCTGCCAACGCAACACTCCCCGATCATCAGCCTTCTGCAAAATAAATCACAATCTCAGAAACAGTGCACTAGTGTATAAAAAAAATCATGTACCATTAGGTGTATATTACCATTATACAAGAGAAAAGTGGATTGCTCGATAGGAGGGCGTTTGCGCAAGCTCTCTTGTAACGAGATATATCTGTAATGGCTTCTTCGAATTCGAAGATGCCATGTACGCACAAAGACAATCGCGAGCTGTTGAAAGCCATGCTAACCACGTCTACTGGCTGCCCTAATTGCCCTTCTCTACTTTTTTCACTTCTGCACAGATTCGGAATGCGCAGCTTGAGGCCCATGTTATGAATCGTTTCAGGAATAGAAACCATGGATTGCTAGACATAGAAGTCACTACCGTCTATATATATCGGCCAGGCCAGGAGTCCAGTCTCTTCCTCGTCCCTTCGTTGCCAACGATGGTAGCAGTGACTGGTACGTTGCACGGACGCATGTGTTCCTCGGCTATGTAGCGCAGAATCGGTATATCTGCCACACCATGTGGAACCATTGAATTAAATACAAGCAATGCCTTGGGAATCTTTAGATTAATTTCGTATTTGAATGCATATTAATTTGGATTCGCTGAGGAATGGTTTATAAGTAAAAAATTTCAAAAAATTCTGGTAAAAGTGTTTGAATTATACCTATTTTTTTTTATTTTCAAATTCTGGTAAAAGTGTTTGAATTATATATTTTTTTTAATAGTGAAAATAGATCTAACATAGTCAATTTTTTTTTGAAGTATTTAAATGTAGTGTTTGAATTATGTTTTTATGGTGAAAATGGAATCAACACTATCAAAAAAAATTTGAAGCACCTAAAATAAAATTTTAAAATTTAACAATCATATTTTACATTTAAAAAATCATTACCGAATTAGATTTTCCACAATCTCGTTAGTATTACCTATCATTGACAAAAATGTTGTGAATTTGGATAAAAAAATTTCATAAAATCTTGTAATTATAGTATTTGAATTATAGTTTTTATAGTACTAAAATCAACTCTCTTAAAATGACAAACGCTTTGAATTGCTTCGAATTGCTGTGATATATCTTTAGCTTAACGTATTTTGCAATTCAATCGATTTGATTTCTGGGGTCATCATTTTGGTTTGGTGTAACAATCAGAGTAGTTCGTAGATCGCTTCCCTTTACATCCACGCTAAATTATCAGTTCATACGTCAATTACTCAACTATAATTGATATCTTGCGAAAGTAAATTCTGCAGTATATCTCCGTGTGTAATTCAATTTGATGGAAACCTGCGATCCGATAAGTCTGACATGAACATGATCTATGTGAGCAAAACCACGGAATGAGCATTGAGAGCTAGATAACTACTATTATTATTATTTATATTAAATTTTAGGTTTTTAACTGCATTTTCCATTCAATAAAGTGATTAAAACATAAAATACTATACCATTTGAATAATTCATATTTATAACCCAAAATATTATAACATTTGAATCATTCATTTATATTTTAGATATAAAGTAATTCAATCATAACAAAACTAAACCATTTGAACAATTTATATTTATGTATTTCATATTTATATCCTACAATATTATACTATTTGAATCATTCATATTTAATTTTAGATATAAAGTGATTTAATCATTAAATTTTAAACTATACCACTTGAATAAAGACGAGTGACGGCAATTGGGAGGATAAAGGACGGGGCACATGCAATGCAGAGATAACGTTCAAAAATGGAGTACAAGAAAAAAGGCTCGATGACAGATGCACAGAGAAGGTTAAAGTCTGCGTAATAAAGCCTGGATAGAAAAACTTCCTCAATAATGATCGACCGTATGGAAAAGGATACGGTCACGAAGATTGGAGAAGGAAAATAGAACCGGAAACTGAAAAAATTGTCAATATTCGAGTCGGGTAGGACGAGATGGCAAGATTCGATAAGGGATGATGACGGATGCCGCCGGAATATAAGCCCATATATGGAATAATCTATCAGAAAAGTACAGCACCACTCCCCAAATGGACAGATAGAGGATGTCCGATGCAATTCCGAGGGATTATATCATTAATAGACCGGCTAGGGAATTGGGTCCAGCCATCGGAAAAAAAACAACGGGATCGGAAAAAAGACGGAGAGGAGAATGGTGAACGTCCGAGATGAGGAAGAGACAGAGCCGAAGCAAGGCCGAAGATGACCCCCTAAGATGTGGAAACCCCGTGACAGTCAATGCAACATCAGTATATGCTGAAAATACACCACCATACCCCAATTCTAAACCGGATATCAGTGCATGGTTTGTAAATATGAAAGAAACCTGTCAAGGATTGAAATATTGCAGAAAGCATATTAACATAAATGAAACATGCACTTCCAGACAGAAAAGAAAAGTATGAAGCCCACAAATATTACAACAAGTATGTACAGTAGTTTGAAGGCCACAAGAAGAATGCGAAACCAAACAGAGATCCAAACCATATATGAACATCCGTGAAAAATCATGTTAAATATGTAGATTCATAATAGGTATACATGTAACTATCACCACACAAAATATCATCATATATTATAACCTAAATATAGATATTCTGAGAAAAACATAATAGTAGCAGACGTGAGCGTACCTGGAAAACGACACAGCAAGGAAGAAACTGAACTACCAGCATAAACCACACAAGAGGTGATGGAAAGAACGGTTCAAATGCATGAGACTCAGAGAGATAATGGTGGTGGAAGCAATGGGCACCAATGTCTCAGAAGCAAATAGGACCCTGCGCCAAACGATGCAAGGAGGGGACCAAAAAACTGGAAGCTGAGGAGAGACCCGGTATAAATGTGAAATGGAGGCTAGGAGAGGAGAGGGTTATGTGTCGCAGGATGGAGAGGCATGCAAGATTGGGCGTCCGCAGGTAGACACGTCGCAAAAAAAGGAACGCATGATCACCAGGTGTATGTAAGACTTACTCTGAATGCAGACGGGAGATCCATATGGTGTAGAGTTGTGATTGGTGGACAAATACCACAGCTTTTCCCTGGTTGGTTGCTGTATCGGAAACCTCCTCGGTGTCGTCTCCAGGTGCTCCACTCTCCCTTCGAGTCCAAACCCTAATATTCACATAGTAGTGCCCACAGATTTCACTTCAGAAACAACGAATACAATTCACCTGGCGAAATTCTAGAAAACTCTAAACTACAGTGAGGTGAATTGATTAATGAAGACTGTAAACCTAGTTACCTATGCATTGAATGGTACAAAAGGATTTAATGATACAACTGTCATAAGATTAAGCATAAATCAAATCGCCTCCATGGTAACCGAGTCTCTGAACCCAAAGGAAATCACTTCTAAACTAATGTTACATAAGTGCTGCTATGAAATGTTATAAAGGTGTTGATGTGAGACATAAGGTCACATATGTGACCTAACAAATTGTATTGGGAAATACTTTATGACCGTATTAAATAATTACTTGAAAGTTAGACATTATAACTATATCTAATATGTTGTTCTTTAAAAGGGAAATAAATAAATAAATTTGGTAATAATGCACTTACCCATAGTTGTTTTTTTCACTATTTTTTGGATATTTAGAAGATGATTGTGACAAGTGGTATTAGATATAGCACAACCACTCAAAATATATTCTATATTATGAATGAGGAAATTACACACATATTTATACAAGCAATAGTCTCAAGATAGGAATTCTATCTGAGACGTACAGTAGTGTGGTTGAGAGATTCTCTCAACCAAACACTAAACTAGGAGAAACTATATTCTAGCTAATTCCTATTATGTAGGAACAAACTCCTCAAATGGAGAATTACAACCACAGACCAGTAGGAATTAATTATTTCTAACTCCCCCCCTTAATGACTACTTGTCATGATAGTGATTCACAAAGTCTGGTTGTGGTCAAATTGCATATATGTACCTGCAAATCCACCACCATCAGGGAAATTGCATGTGCAGAATTTCCAAGAAACAAAGAGAGATCAGTGCCCTTCTAAGCCAAATATTCATGTCCAAATAATAATCGCAAACAGTTGCGTTGATTGCGCCTTTCGACGCAAATTTCAGATAGAAAAGTACGTCGACCCTCTTGTGCTCAGACACACCAATATCTGAGACCGTGAGCCAGGTGTTACTGTAGTCCACCTGCTCCTACGAGCACAAAGCTCCCGTGTACACATTAGCCACTCAGGCAATATGCCACCACCGGGCAAGGCCGATCTGCCACCACCGCGCAAACCCGGAACTTAAATGTGCCACCTCTGGGAAAATCCTGTAGCCACTAAGGCTCTATGGATGGTTTCTGGCTCACCACCAACCAACCACAAAGGCAATACATTACAAAGTGGTTTTAAGATCACCACGAACTTTCAAATACCTTTAAAAGGCTTACATTTCATTCAACATTCTGGAGTTTCTGGGTATATACAATGACCATTACAACAATTGGACTTGCTTATAACATGTTAGGGAGTCTATTCTACAAACCACACTAACTTAAACAAACATTTATTTTGTTGTCCACCATAAATGTTGGTGTTGCTACTTTACCTCATCTGTTCATTATTCACATCTTGGGCATCCTTGTCTGTTCAAATAAATTCTTGGAACTCCATGCTTAACCTGTCATTCATTAGAGTTGCAAATTCTGACAAAATAACTTTGCCTACATTGAGTTAGCTAGGCTCAATAAGGCTCAATAATATTTAAACATGATTCCAAGAAAATACAACATAAACTCTTCAAATTTAATTTCTCTATCTCTGTCCAAAGATGATTATTTCCCAACCATAACAACAACTGTTTTTCACCTACGATACCTGTGAGGGGTCTATTGATAAAGAAATGGATTGACGACTTTTCACCTGGACTCAATGCAGTGCATTCAAGCACTGATGATTCAGACATAGGCACACATCAATACGAAGAGAACACAATTTTCCCTTCAAAAAATAGCTTGCATTAATCGTCGCTTCTTGTGCCTTCAACATCACCTGATACGCCTTCCCCTGAATAAGCTATCTAGACCAAATATTAGCCTCCCCTCTAGCGCAAAGCTCCATGACGAGGTGGACTAATTACTTGTCCTCGTAAGCACCCTCGTTAATAATTACAAATGCAGTGTGGAACGTCAAGTTTGAATAGTGCAGAATGTCGAATCTCCAAAAGTCCATTGAAGTATCCGATGCTCTGACAAATAAAACTCTGCTCCATCTGGGCGAATTCCATTTTTGCATAATATATTTAATTGTCAGCCAAATTGCTATGGGCTAAAACTTTAGTAAGAATTCCAAAGTAGTTTAAATCACATCTAAGGACCCGGAATGTGTCCCGTTGCAGCCTTGCAGCAACTGCCAGTATGCCACCATAGCGTCCGTGGAGACCTGGAACTTGAATTGGCACTTCCCCGTTCGAGTATTAAAGACCTCCACACCACATCGTGGCAGCGACTACACTGGTCTCAATGGCCACCTTGAGCACGCACCCTCGGCCCCTTCGTTCTAAATCCACGCTTCCTTTACAACAAATCACATCTCGATGCTCACCGCACTAGATCTGCTGCTATGAGGTCAACAGACCTTGCCCATTCTTGACCGCAACGATCTCTTGGATTCTGGACAAGACCCGGATTCTGCAACAGCTCAATGGGAAATCGTGGGCTATTCAGCTGCAAACGTCGGATCTAAGAAACAACGAGCCTGACTCTCGTCCCTTCAAGAATCCATCGCTTGACATTTTTCAGGGTCCTTGTCGCAACTTCAGTCAATGATGGCTCCACAGTCCTCTTAAAGCGTTCTTTCTTTCAGCGTGGTACCTCTCGACCCTTCCAAACAGTGGATCAACTCAACCAGTCACCCAACAAGCGTATATCAGAGAATCAACCATGCCAGATCATGATGCAACAGATGTGTTGAACAAAAAGAAAATTGTGGCCTGCAAACAAAAAACAGAGATCCGGCCTCCTCGGCCTCTCCTCGCAGCCTCCGGGCAAGTCCGACCTCCTCCGATCTGCAAAGAATCTCACAAAATTCGGAAGCCGGATGCTGCGGTTCCATCTATCCTGTCAATGTCGATTTTCAACAGATCAGGGCCAATGATAATACACATGCAATCTCCTAAGATCATCCATGCAGAAGCACAGGATTTCATGAGTCTGGTCCAACCCCTGACTTGGAGGTCATCTTGTAGTGCCAAAACTGAAACCCAAACAGACGATCATGACTCCACAACAACAAGTCTCACCTAGATCAGCAGATGCACGCCTCCACGATCTCTTCACAGTAGAAGCAGCCACACAACACACAAGCCTCTGACCTATAGCTCCAATAAACGATTTTGATGTTACAAAATCCAGCTAATCGTTGGCATCAATGATTTTGTACCGAACAGTCTTGTAGCTGTAAGGTTTCCACCCACCAATGCCCCCATTCTTATTTCAAAAATCAAATGGACAGTCATCTTTGCATGGGGATTAGGTCGTTCAATTGTCGAATCAAACGAACAACTCATTCCCTTCATCTCAAAACGTTGCTCCACCTTCTCAGGGTTTTGATCTGAACATTACTCAAAACCTTCAATCCCTTAGATCAGAGGTCCCCAAGGCGAACGATAGTCCATCTGCAGGTTTGACCACTAAATTATTGGCTATCCTTTCAAACTTGATAGGTCCCTCTCATGATGCACAATTAGAAGATCACATCTAAGTTAGAAAGGGCTTCAGATTTGCACGCTTCATGCTCCACCGAAGAAAGGGTATCTACCATTTACGGAGCTGCTTCACGCAAAGTAGATCTACGTGATATCGATCAACAATCATTTCGTCCTGATGAGATCTAGGTAGACAACAATCCACTCTCAATAGTAGTAGCGTTGGGGTGATTTTAGCAGCATTAAAACCTCAATCGAGCAGCTTCTGTAATCTCAGCCTCCTCCACGCTGCGTAATTTCCAAAGAGAAAGAGGCTGGCGCTTCTCGACGGTGAAAGATCCGTGCCAAAAACAAAATCGACGCGTCTTACGAAATTAGCGTGATTATCATTCTAAATTCCGTGCCAGTAGCACTTTCTGGCGCACTTATCACCCTCAGAACCACGCCAAGTGGCTCGAATGTTCCTTCAAAAACCGCGTCAACCCCACTTTCCATTCAAAAATACAGCGCACAGCAAATCAAACTCCTTCGATCTGTGCTACGCCCACTAGTCAATTCACACAGATGGCACACTTCAATCCACGCGCACTCCTCTACGCAATCAGATCTCCTTTGCAGCTCGTATCTATTCCACTATATTGCCACAGATCACCTCGATGGACAAACAAACTTAACACTAATATAAATGATTTATTTTCCTATGCCCAGGAAGGGCCAGAGGCCCTTACGGGCTCTGAAGCTCTAATACCAAGATAAAATAGCACAGCCACTCAAAATATATTCTATATTATGGATGAGGAAATTACACACATATTTATACAAGCAATAGTCTCAAGATAGGAATTCTATCTTAGACGTACAGTAGTGTGGTTGAGAGACTCTCTCAACCACACACTAAACTAGGAGAAACTATATTCTAGCTAATTCCTATTATGTAGGAACAAACTCCTCAAATGGAGAATTACAACCATAGACAAGTAGGAATTAATTATTTCTAACTTTAGAGCCCAGTTGCAACAATGAGGTTAGGTTTGGGAAACTAATTAACATATGCATGTGTTATGATCACAAATAGATAGAGCAGAGAGAGAAGAGAGTGAAGGAAAAGAAACATGATTCGTAGGGGAGATGGAAGTACACATCCCATATGACCGTCAATAGAATCAAGCTCTATACCTGGTGCAGGTGCTAACCCGGAGATGTGGGTACAGTTGGAAGGAAACCATCAAAATACCATTGCTATGATAATGGAAAATATTCAATAGTTGAGAACTGAGATGGTCAATCTATGGGAAGATAATGAGAAATTAATGCGAGATTAGGAACGAATACTAAAGAGCTTGTTAGATCGCCAAAACCATAGATCTTCAATACCTAGCTCTTGTAATGAAGAATAGAATGAGGAACTAAGGCAGGGAGGTGAGAATGCACCCGAGGGAAACCATACTTAATGTTTGGAGCAGAATAACGGTGGAAAAGAGGAAAAAACTGATAATGCATCAGACCATCAAAATAATAAGAAACAAAAGCCCGAGTTAAAAGGGGAATTCAAAAAAATAAAACCTCCAATTCTTGATGGAGAAATGGAGGAAGCTGCTAAAGCTTGATTGTTTAACATTAACAAATATTTTCAAATTTATGAATATGATGAAAATTTGAAAGCAAGATTGGAAATTCACCAGCTTCAAGGCAAGGCTACACAATGGTGGGAAGAAGTTGAGATGTGCATGCCATTGATGAGAAAATGGTGAATTGGGGAGATTTCCAAAAATATTTTATAGAAAAATACTTGACTAAATGATTTTACGCTGATAGGGCAAAAGAATTTCATGACCTTCAATTGGGACAACTTTCTATGGATGAGTTTGTGGCCAAATTCACATCAGTGTTGAGGTATGTACCTTACATTTGGGAGGAAAATGCCAAAGTGCAATGATTTATGAGTAGCCTACCCAACTTTATGAACGAGTGATTGGAATTCGATAATCCCAAAACTATAGACGAGGCGTGAATCTACTATCAGTAGATGAAGCACAAGGGAGAAGGAAAAAAGTCTTGGCCTAACAAAAAGGTGTCGAAGCACTTTTAGAATGTGAATAGTATAAAAGGTGGAAAATACACAACATATACATAAGAATCAACCAAATAAAGTCTTTGGGAAAAGTCAACAAAATTTAAATATCAGAATGAATCAAAACAGATGGAGGTCTCTAGTAAATTAGAACCCAGTCAATTGAAAAAACCTCCATTGCAGTGTTGGGGCTGTGGGGAGACACATTATACAAAATTTCCCCCATCATGCTAGAAAGGAGCGAGCTGCCAACATTCAGGAGGCATCCACAGTTGGTGAAGTGGCACAAAGCATAGCCATGATTAATGATTCCCTAGATGACCATCAAGCATAATATGAACCAACCATGATCGAGTTTGAAGGTAAAATGTTTAATCATGCTGTGTCGGTTTTGCTAGACCTAGGAGCTAGCTTAAGCTATGATAGTCCTAAAATTGTTGAAAAATGTCACTTGCAAACTAACAAATTAAAAATTCTTGGTTAGTGCAATTAGCCACCGGGGCGAAGGGAAGAGTGACAACTAAATTAGATAAATTCCCCACTGAAATATCATGCCATTCAATCCATGTAGGTTGTTTCCTTTGGGATCTTATGACATTTTAATTGAGATGGATTGGTTGGAGGAAGATTGGTATTTAGGAAACCACAGAAAAAATACCATTAGCTACCTTGATAAAGAGGGTGCTAGACATGAGCTGCAAGGAGTTAAAATACCTATGGTACTACAACCAATACTACCTCATAGTTAGGAAAATGTATACATAAAGGATGTTTAGTATACGTAGTCCAGGTGGGATTTACTAAATCCAAATATAAGTTTGTCCCCTTAGGAAACTTGCCAGTAGTACAAGAATTTGCTGATGTGTTTCCAAAGGAAATACTTGGATTACCTCCCAAGCAGGATATTGATTTCACTATAGAATTAATTTCTAGAGCTGCTTCATTGTCACAGACCCCTTACCGAATTAGTATACCCGAGCTAACTGAACTTAAAATGTAAATACAAGATTTGATCAATAAAGGATATATTCGCCCAAGTGGGAGCCCCTATGTTTTTTGTCAGGAAAAAAGACGGTACCCTAAGGCTATGCATTGACTACAAACAACTTAATAAGCTAACTGTTAAAAACAAGTACCCTCTACCAAGGATTGACAACTTGTTCGATCAAGTCAAGGGAGACACAATGTTCTCGGAAATAGATTTGTGATCCAAGTATCATCAAATAAGAGTAAAATAAGAAGATATCCCAAAAATGACCTTTAGAACCCGTTGCGGTCATTATGAGTTTGTGGTTTTCCCCTTTGGGCTTACCAATGCTCCAACTACCTTCATGGGTCTTATGAATGGTATATTCCATCTGTATCTTGACAAATTCATGTAAAATTCATTGATGATATCCTTATATATTCCAAGAATTTAGAGGAGCATAAGAAACATTTACAAATTGTATTACAAACATTGAGAGATCATCAACTATATGCCAAATTCAGTAAATGCGATTTCTACAAGGACTGGATACAATATTTAAGCCTTGTGATTTCTGCTGAAGGGATATATATTGATCTCGAAAAAATTAAAACTATCATGGAATGGTTTTTTCGTGCAAATGTTGCTGACATCCAATCCTATATGGGTTTAGCGGGGTATTATCGATGTTTTATTGAAGGATTTTGCAAGATAGCCTATCCTATAACGACCTTGCAGAAAAAGGGAAAAAATATCAATTGGACTGATGAATGTCAATGTAGCTTTGAGCTACTAAAACATTTATTAACCATTGCCCCATTATTGAAGATTGTAGACCCGAAAAAGGAGTTTGTACTTATGTATGTATGCATGTAAGGAGGGGGTAGGGGGAATATTGATGCAGGAAGGCAAGGTAATTGCCTATGAATCGTGGAAGATCAAAGAACATGAACAAAGGTATTTTTCTTATTATCTCAAGTTAAATACGGTAACACATGCTTTAAAAGTGTGGAGGCATTATTTATTGGGCACATTTTTTTTACTGATGACTGATCATAGCAGCCTAACCAACTTCTTTAAACAACCTAGTCTTAATGCCCAATACGCCCAGTGGACAACCTTTTTGGGTGAGTTTGATTTTGACATTAAACACCTAAAAGGAAAGGAAAATCATGTGGCGAACGCATTAAGTAGAAAATTACATCATTTATATGAAATTTCATATAGGAAGATAGAATTTGACTTTTCAGATATGATCAAAGAAGCTATTGGCAAGGACCCAAAATACAATTTTTGTGGAAACAAACCAATCAAATTAATAATTCAGAACAACAAGGTAATTACAACATAAAAAGAATAGATTATTGACGTTTAAGAGAAGAATATATGTTCCTAATCAACAAGTTGTTAGACTTTAAATTTTAGATGAGTTTCACAAAATACCTTATGCTACCCACCTCAAATATCAAAAGTTGTTCTCTGCTATTAAGAATAATTATTTTTGGCTTGGAATGAGAAGGGATATCAAGGAATATTTGGCTAAATTTTTGGAGTGCTAGCAAGTCAAAGTTGAACATCAACATCCAACTGGGTTGCTTCATGCGCTACCCATTCCAGAATGGAATTGGGAAGTAATTACTTTGGATTTCATAATGGGATTGCCTCAAACTAGAAGACATAATGGTTCAATTATGGTAGTGGTGGATAAATCAAATAAGGTATCTCATTTCATTCCTATCCAATCTACATATAAAACTGGGCAAGTCACAGATATATTTATGCGAGAAAACTTTATGTTGCATGGGATGCCTAACATTATGATTTTTGATAGAGATGTAGAATTTACATCTACATTTTGGAAAAATATCTTTACAAGTTTGAGTACTCAAATTCAGTTTAGCATTGCATATCACCCGTAAACTAATGGAAAAATAGAGCGAATGAATCAAGTGTTGGAGGATATGTTACGAATGTATGTGATGCAAGAAATCAATAAATGGGAAGAGTACCTCCACCAGGAATTTTCCTATAATAAAAGTTATCACGAATCCTTAAAACTGATTCCCTTCGAAGTTCTCTACGGAAGGAGATGAAAAACACCCATCAACTGGAGCAGCCTAGAGGACAGACTAATGTTAGGGCCTGATATTTTGGAGGAAATGGAAACCACCGTGAAGAAAATTCGGTAGAATAAAAAACTCATTGAAGACAAGCGAAAGGCATATACCGACAGGAAAATTACTTATAAATAATTTCAGGTAAGGAGTCACATGTATGTTCGAGTAAGACCTCAAAAAACCACCTTGCAACGGAAAGGATGTGCAAAATTAGCTGCTAGATATTGTGGACCCTTCCAAATATTAGAGAGAATTGGGCTTGTTTCTTACCAACTAGCATTTTCAAGCCATATACAGGTCCATAATGCATTCCACGTATCCTTATTAAAAAAATATGTATATGATTATAGAAATATCATTAACTGGCAATAAGTATAGGTAAGAGTTTAGTTAATTAATTGTTCACAAGGTTAAATATGATTTTTACATATTAAGTAATTAATACCATTGTAAAATGTGAAACAGGTGGAACTGGATAGATAATTTCTGGTAGAACCCCTTCATATCCTCGATTGGAGAGAAACCATGTTATGAAAGTGAGCCATTCTCCACAGTAAAGTGTGGTGAACGCACTTCAGCCCACAAGAGGCTACATGGGAAGACAAAAGCTAGATGCAGGAACCATATCCTCACTTGTTCCAAGGAGATGATTAAACACCGGGGAATTTTTTTTGCACAAGGGGGAGAGATGTAACACTCTTGAGCATATGAACAACCAACGATTACTTTTACTGGATTTTACTTTACTTCCTTTTATTGTTTCATATAAAACTTAGTAACTTAATTTGATATAGAATCATAAAGGAATGTAGGAATGTATGTTGTGATTATTAATAATTTATTAAATAATGTTTAGTTAAAGAGATAACGAGAAAGACTTGATTAAAAATATCTTAAGCTCGAGGTGGTTAGAAATTTGCTTCCTCCCTGGAGGGATTAAGGAGAAATCCCTCAATTGGGAAACTCATGAGGGTGAGGAGAGGAAGTAAGGTGTAAGAAAGAAGAAGTCTCTGACAACACACTGTTAAGAGCTGCAAGGGACTTCTAGAGCTGGTGGCAACCAATGGAACCTTGATTGAACATTCTGGATTGGACTAGGGTCTTGAGGACTAGAATGGTAACTTTCTTTAATCACTCTAGAAGCTAGGAGGCTAGGGGGGAGACCTATACGTTATTTCCAGTCTCATAGGTTGGGTGGTTAAGAGTCTGTCTCCCAGAAAACATCTCTAGCAAGGCTAAGTGACACAGATAAGTTTATACTATTGATTTACACTCTTTATTAGACAATCAATAAAAAAATGATTATTTTAAACATAATATAGATTTGTTAGGCATTCTAAAGATATTTGATTGAACGGGTTAAAAGTAGTACTTGTTCATGGATTAAATTTGATTGACATAAATATATTTATATTTAGGAAATTAAGACTGAATAAGACCAACCCCAGTTCTTGCATTAGATTGAATTCTATTGTGAAATTAATTTAGTAATGAAGTTTTATTTCCTTTCACATGAATAGTTACAGTAGCGTAGCATATATAATGTTGTAAATGTAAAGAATGGTAAACTTATTCATAAACATAATATTCATGTATCACAGAATTGGAAATGTCTAGTTTCCATAAAAAACCTTAAACAATAATAACAAATAAGCCAATTTTTAATAAAATCTAGATTGCAATGCATAATAGGGTTGTTGTGTAAAACCCTAAAAAGACAAGAAAGTGAGTGTGGAATTTTGGGGGTAAGTTAGTCTTCCTTTAGGTTGGAACCAAAGAAGAAGACAATCCTTTCCCTCTAACAAATGGTTGTACCGAGAGATAAGACAAATTCCAGGACTGGATTCCTTCCTCACTGGTATCTGTTTAGTCATGGAAGAACTAAAATTTAACATAAACGAAAATAACCAATTCTCTTTACCTGGAATGGAACAGAGTACATAGAATCATCACATATGAAATGGACATAGTCAATAATCATAAGAATAAATTCACCATAAAACAACAGTCCAAGTCAGTCCAAATCGCAAAAGATTACCCAACCATAAAGATATTACAGTTCTTTAATATTACAAAAATGTGGCATAATAAAAGAGTAGCCGAGAGAAAACATAAGTAACCATAGAGAAACTCCATCCATATTGTGTTTAAACCTTTCAATACCAAGACTAAGTGTATACCATAAAGGTATTACACATTTTATGAGAAGAGGAAACTTCCTATCTCCTAAGTTAATGGAAATACATAACAAAAACTCTACATAAACAAGATCCGCAAGCGGTGGTAGTCCCTGACGTGCCTGAAATCAGATAATAAACTAATTACAGCTTTGGAATTGATGAAAAGAGACGTGCGCTAGTATCCCTCTTTTGATAGGAGTGCAGTGATGTTTCCCTGCATTACAGGTGCCGAAATCTTTTCATTTTTATTTCCATCTTCTGAGTGTACTGCGGTATTGTAATCAGTAATACAATCATTCATAATATTGCAAACACCGTTAAGTATTCAGAGATTTAGTTTAAGCATACCTTGGATGACTACAGAGAAAGTTCCAGGGAAATAATATTTCTTGTATCATAGTATTGAGAGCTTGTTCCAAAGAAAAAATGCCACAATCTGAGGCACTACATGATTTATTCGCAAGCCCCAACATAGTTTTAAGGCCGATGCCATGCCATATGTTTTGAAAATTGACTCAAGAATACATACTGGGAAGTTTTCAAATTAGAAAAATATAATATGAATATAAATCTAAAGATAAGAGACATTTCAGGCATTCTGTGATCCTATACGATCTCTTCAGTGTTTGTCGTGACATTGTTTTAGCCATTAAATCCTTACAAAGTAAGGGCTGCAAGAACGTTCTAAGTTATCAACAGTGAGCAATTTCTAGCATCTGCATCACGGAGTTTCAATTTCTTGGCGATTCTCAGGCCGTTGCGCTGGGGCTGTCGAGAAAGAGTAAGCAGCAGACTACAAGGTTCTCAGAAAGCAGATTAAGGTGGTAAGTGAAAGTTGAGTTGGATATTTCTTTGAAACAAAAGCCCGCAAGTTTTCAACTAAGCCGAGTTAGAGCGCCCAACCAAGAGGTAAGTACAGAACTTCCAACCCTGCTCTGCTAATCTATTTAGAAAACAAAAATAATCTATTGGAAGAAAATAATAATCGCTAGCTGCAATTAAAAACCTGGCGTATCTAATAAAGTCCAAATATGGAAGTTCATAACCTCATAACCCAAATGTCCATGTCCTTAAAAAGTAAAAAATGGCACACTATATGTAACCTAATCTCTAATAAACACTTTCGAAACCAGACAGTTCGATAAAATGCTTGACAACATGCAGGAGTATATATAAACCCGAATGCTACTACGAGGATGAAATGCTAAACATGTTTTAGTTGGTGGACGACCCGTCCTACATCTTCTAGATATGGGTAGTCCTTGGATCCACCCAGCGCTGGTCTCAGCAGCTCTGGACTGCTGTCAGGGTCCCCAAGATTGTTGTACACGTCATAATCGTATACCCGATCGTATACTTTCCTCTCTCCCGTTCCATTTCCTCGTAGTTCCACCATATCTTGCTTCCTCAGTTTCTTTAAACTTTCTGGTGTTTCCTCAGGTAGGTAGCTCTGATCACACGACGCACCCATTTTAATCTATGGAACCATATTTCTTTTTTTTGTAAACGAAAACTATAAAACAATTAACTGGAAAAGAAGTGCATATAAATACACCATGCCTTATTAGAGAAGAAAATACGATCAGTTTTGCTGGTGTCATAGGGTGTAATCCAGGAGTTGCACTTAAAGCGCAGATTACCTTGACCAGGAATATCCAGAGTTAGAGATTTGAGAAAGAACTGTCGTGAATGCATATTCCTCATGAGGGATGCTCTAGGAACTCCCAGACTAGAGTTCCACTTGAAACTGATTTCGCAATGTCTGTCGCTAGCAATGGGTCCATCAAAGGGATTCCACTTTAAATAAGACGCTTCGTCAGCCGTTTTTCCGAATCCCGTTTCTGCCATCATATACACATTGAGTATAACAACTGAAACGATATTATATTATAATTATACGCCATGGAAACCGTGCAAACAAAATAATTGAAATATATTACCTGGATCAACCTAGTCGCTGCGCAGCAGTTGGAGGGATACTCTGTTGCCTGTCAAATCAGACACCTCATCGGCCAGAATTGCAGGGTAATAAGTGGCGTTGAGAATTGATACCTCTTGCAGGATCACTTCTCCAGGAATCATCGTTTGCTCCATGACCATTGTAGGTGTTGAAAAAACCTAGTCTGTATTTCCTTTTGTTGAAGACAAAGCCTCTGTACTGGGCTCTTCACCTCACAAAATCAATCTCAAATCTCCACAGAAACACCTGGTAAAAGACTCAAAAGGCATTCAAGTCCTCCTTACCAAATCCACCTCTTCTTTGTTAATGGCTTTCAGAGTCGTAGCCTTGTCACCCATTTCTGCAAATCGGGTTTACTCACCGCCCCGGCGCCCACAAGATACACACATGCAATCTAGCGATCAATGCATCACCGAGCTCTATTTGCTTAGATATGCCAATCACAAAACACTTGAGCTGAGGAGATTCAAACTGGGGACGTGAAAAACAGTGTTGGGCTTAAAAAAAACCAGTAGAAAGATGAGATTTCAGTTGACAGAAAGAAAAAATGTGAGATGTCTACTTGCACATATTCATAATATCGATGTGCTTCCTTAAGGCACCAAATAATGGCGGCAATGCACATGCATTACAGGTGGCGGCAATATACATGCACTGCAAGTGGCGGGCTTCCGGCTTCTTGGTCGATAACCGTGGCAATCTACATGCATAGTTGTTGTAGGTGGAAAAAAACTAGGGATAAAATCATTTGTCCGAATATTTGGTCACAGAAAACGAACTTTGGATAAACGCATTGTCCCAACATTTCTGCAACCGGACTTTGGATAAAATAACCGTGTACATTCATAATGTGCCTCAAAACAAGTGAGGTTTCCAATAAGAGGTGCAAGTGAAAAGTTTGGTTAAAATGCCATTGCACCAAATTGAAATGCCCAAACTTTAGATTAAATTTCGGTGAACAGCGCGGTCAAAAGCAACTAATACCTGGTCAACGCTTGATCAAACGCTATAGTCCCTGCTATGCCGGAGGCAGGGACTAATAAGCCCTCAATTTCATTATGCAAGGTAATCCCTAAAAGAGGTGGAAACACTCCAAAAATGACGTAGACAAAATGTATCACAATAGACAAGAAACCCTTAATCGTCGAAATATATTTTAAATCACCACAAGGAATGGAAGTGACCAAGAACCTGGAACATGCGAAGTTTCCAAGTGAATTACAAATAACCCGTGATATGAATCGTTGGATAAAATTGAAAGGAAATGGTGTCGATATTATACATGTTACCAAACAAAAGCGATGTTGTAAGGAAATGAACCAGGAAAATCGAAATTACAATAATTGATGATTTCAAACCCTAGAAAAGACTTATATTGGAAAGTTTGCTCAAAAGGTATGTAGATAATATGTGTGACAAAACGTAGCCACAAAGAACTAAGTAAGTTAACTAGGGTTTCGCCATGGAAAAAAATAAACTCTAGAGAAACATAAAATTATACTTGAAATGATGAATGCATGGTGTGACCCTTCATATTAAGAGCCCAAGTAACGCAACAAAGACTTGAAATGAACAAGAAATATGTTTCCACCATAGAAACGTGGAAGAGATATAGGAAATGCTTGAAGAATTCAAAAATGAATTGAGCAAGGACCTGAGAGTAGAGAAGTAACACTGCTTCTGGATGGTTGCAGAATGACAAGGCTGAAAATGGATAGGGGTTGGATCGGTTACCTCCAACCATCCCTTGAAATTTCCACAGTTCGATGGAAGTTGTGACATGTATACGAGTAGGATGAAGCCAAATGTGGGAAGTATTAAGACTCGAAAACACCAAATACAATTCACTTGGTGAAAGTCTAGAAAACTCTTAACTACAGTGAGGTGAATTCACTAATGAATACCGTAAACCTAGTTACCTATGCATTAAATGGTACAAAAGGATCCAATGATACAATTGTGATAATATTACGCATTAAATCAAATCGCCTCTATGATAACCAAGTCTCTGAACCCAAAATAAATAACCTTTAAACTAATGTTACATAAGTGCTTTTATGAAATGTTATAAAGGTGTTGGTGTGAGACCTAAGGTCACGTATGTGACCTAGCCAATTCTCTTGGGAAATACTTTGTGAATGTATTAAATAATTACTTGAAAGTTAGACATTATAACTATATCTAATATGTTGTTTAAAAAAAAAAAAATTAATCTGGTAAAATGCATTTATCCACAGTTGTTTTTTCACTATTTTCTGGATATTTGGAAGATGACTATTATAGATCGCACCATGTCTGGGCCACACCAGATCTTAGCATGACTTCAAACCAATGTCATTTTCACCATGGAGTGACTTACCAGAGCACATGTCACCATCTATTCTATGCCTAGAGGGAAATATGATATCTATTTATGATCAACATTAATTTTCTTATTGCTATTTTAAAATTTCCCCATAGAAAGTACACAACAATGGAATATGAATTCTCTCTCTCGTTTACTCAATATATAAGAATTTTTTAAACTTGAATTATTTTAATATAGAATTAATTACACATAATTTAATATCAATAATATTATTTTCACATGCCATTTGTCAACTCCATATTAAGTTGTGAAGGAAGTACATATTTCCCTCCTACTAAAAAGTAAATTTTTGTTTTTTACATTCAATTACTTTATCTATCCATATAAAGTTGATTTAAAATCTCGCTGGAAATTGAAGATTTCATTTATGGAAGACATTGATTTATTTTGTTATTACTATTTTTTAATTTGTTAATGTAAGTATTACTTTATTATTTTTCAAATGTAATGTTATCTGAAAACATTTCCCTCATATTAGGCTGTAGACTTGAGTGGTTGAGTGTTGTGAATCACAAGTAAGTGGTTGTGGTGTCAAGTCCTTTGGATTTCGAGCTTTGTGGATATGATAGGCCTCACTTGATGTCCCTATTGGATTAAGTTGTTAAAACTTCAACTAGTTGGTTTACTCTAGTTACCATCCTTGGAACCTCACTTGATGTCCCCATTGGATTAGGTTGTTAAAACTTCAACTAGTTGTTTTACTCTAGGTACCATCCTCGTCAATTGCTTAATTGAATAATGGAGATGTATCATTATTTCATTTTTCTAACATATCCTATACATTCCAATGCTAAATTCAACATACATGAAAATCAATTTGATACTATCATTGACTTAAGTTGGTTGGGATCTTCCCTAGAAGTTGGCTTTAAATTCCAACAATGTCACTCTTGTAATTAACAAGTCCTCCAATAATGAAGTAATCGAAAAATTTTCATCCATAAAATTATTGTTAGCTTTTGGGGTTACTTTGAAAGTGTTTACACCATGCTTGGTAGTGCTTATTGTGAGATGAAGTGCATAAATGACCCTTTATTGTGTCATGATGGACCTACACATGGGAGGTGGCTTGCTCATGATTAATAAATCTTCTATAAATTCTTGTGTGGAATTCTCCCATAGAGTGTTGTTAACCTAGGCTACATGATGAAATTCTCCATTAGAGTGAGTTGATTACTTGGAGGATGAGCTTCCTTGGAGGAGGAGCATTAAGCATCCTAGAGAAGGGCATTGAGCCTTGGATGGTATGTGGATGCATGGTTGCTTACATGGAAGCTTGTACTTGACTTAATGATGCTTATTTTGAGGAGTGATAATTTATGTGGGTCAAACCAAAGAGTATACATGGCTTAGGTGTAAGTGTTAGAGCTTTGGAGGTTTGTGGAGTTGGAGCATTAGTCCTCTCTTGAGAAATGATTATTCTTGGAGCCTTTCTTGTTGGGTGCTTTCACCTTGGAGCTTGATATGTGTCACTTATAGAGGGAGCACTCCACATATGGGCCTATTTTCTTATAGATAGGTTATTTTTAGTGGAATAGTTCCACTTTGTGTTGTTGATCTTCGTCAACTCTTATATAAATAGAAGGCGGAGATAGTCTTGATCTTATCACTTTATTTTGTGGATTCATTAATCACACACTTGTATTAGAGATGTGTTGGGTATGTATTGAATTATTTGCACAAGTATCCCCATGTGCTATAAAATGGATAATGCATATCGAGGGTGGGGGTTATAAAGGGGGTGATAGTACCCTTGAATTTTTTTCATGGGAAATTTTCTACATCCATTTTTTTGCTAGAAGCCATTTTGTGGCGCATGATGGTTTTACCCATAGTTTTTTAGTTTATGTTAAAAAACTAAAATTGTATTCTTAATCCATGGATTGGTGATCCATGGATGTTACATGATATATATATTGTATTGTAATACAACACAAAAGAATATATATTAAAAAAACTTGCTTGTTTTCTTGGTTTGGGTTCCAGGAGAAAATATTTGTGTTAATGTGTGTGCTTGTAATTGCATCATTTTTATTATTATTAAGAATCTCTTTACAACAATTACTTACACAAGGTTAAAACCTACATTTGGTATTAGAGCAATTTTCGATTCAAGGGGACATATTTGTGACTAAGGGGATTGGCTAATGCATTTGGTAGAACCTATTATAGTGGGAGATATAGGGAAGTGATTCTTGTGGTGAAAAGGAAATTGCAAGCAATTCAAATATAGAGATCAAGAAATTCAATAGGAATAATTTTGAGGTATGTAAGTTCAAAATGGAATATTTTTTGGTGGACAAAGATTAATGGGTCATTTCATATTTGGGTACTGCACCAACATGGATTGTTTGGTCTAAAATACAGATGCAAATTAGAGTTTTATTTACTATCAATCCGGGTAAGTAACCTTCGAGGATCATCCAATATATATGGATTAAGAGACAAAATAAACTAAGCTAGGTGAAGAAATGCCAAATCTCCCTTACAAGAGGTCTTTCATTGGAATCTCCAACACCTATTTAGTCATTTTAAAAAATGAAATCTAAAGACATTGTGAAAAGTGTAAGAAATATTAAAGCTCCCTTACAGGAGACTGTTCATTAATATTTCTAATCATATTAATCAACAAACTATTTAAACTAATGAAATTAAAGCACTTAAACCTAATTATGATTGATTTCATGAAATATTAAATCTCTCTTACAAGAGGTTATTCATTTATATCTCATATAAATCAGAAAATTAAACTAATGAAATAAAACACCAAATCAGATTCATTGAAGGAAATATTAATACTTTCTTATGAAATGTCATTCGTTAATATTTCAAACATATGAACCTAATAATTTAATCTAATGAAATTCACAAACAAACATAAAATAAAAGCCTACCAAAATAAAAGTGTACTTGCTAGGCAATGGGGATCCTTCCAAGGATTCACAAGCACACCAAAAGAGAAGTCAAATGTAGAATATCAATGAAGCTCTGCTTTATTCATCATCAATTGCAAATTGTAATTACAAATCTCCAAATCTAACTTCTCACTACCAACCTATAAGAAACTAAGATTACAAAAAATGAAGATTACAAAAGTGAAGATTACAAATGAAGGAGATAACACTCCTATTTATACAAGAGCTATGATAACAAACTCATAAATGTAAGTCCACTATTCCCTCCTTTGACCGACATATTTCTCAACCAATGGTGACACATAACCCTATCCTCCATGATTTCCTCCATGAGGTCCATGTTCTTCTCCATGAGGTCCATGATCTCCTCAAATTCAAATTTGAACATAGAGTGCCACATAAAAAAGGTTTGGAAGCTTCCTTTGTACCTTCACATGTCAAAAAACTCATTCTAATTGTTAGGCATAAGTATATGGAGATTATTTTCTAAAGTTTAACCATAAATTCACTTAAAAATACTAAGAATTAATAATGTTTTGGAAAACACAAGGATAACCCATTTAATGATGAAAGTGAAGCTGATGTGGTGGCGTGGTGGTGGAATAGAGGTAAGAAAAAGTGTGAATGGAGTGAAAGTGGATGTTAAATGGAGTGAAAGTAGATGTATTTTAAGGATAATTCTTAGGCCCAACATATCCCCAAATTGAAGGTATTGCATGTCCTCATGCAATCTATTACATTACTTTTGATACTTGAGCTTTGGCTTTAAAATTTGCATGATATCTTTTACTAATGCTTGCAAAGTGTGTTTGTTGAATCACAACTTAGTTCGTTCTTATGTTTCAACCATATTATGTTTGTTGTATTCAATGTATGATTTTTGCATGATAATGTGATTTTTATTGCAAAGTATTTTTGTTGGAATGCTTCATGGTTAGTTCTTGTGTGACAACCATGATTGTGTTGGCATCCAATTAGCTTTTTAAGTACTTCTTACAAAGCCATTATATAATCATGATGATGTAATAGTAAATATACTTGGAAAGTATGTGGGTTTTAGAATGTGATATATGAATATGGGAAAATATGAATGTATGTATTCCCCTCTCCCCCCCCCCTCCAAACTGATGGTTTCGACAATTTTATGAAATGACAGAAGGAATTTTTTCCAAAAATTATTATTCTAGCTTTCAAGGAATTAAATGGTTAAAAGTTACAAAATATCATACCTCAACTTACCCTTTCAAAAATGAATGAGAGTTGTGCATGTGTGGCTGAAAAATTATGATCATAGTAGTCTTCACTTGGCTGTGAGAATGGTGGATGATGTCGGAAAAATGAACCTTTTATTGTTGTTGTGTCTGCTGCTGGATCTTCTATTGAATGTTTGGAATCTGCTGCTAAATGCGGCTGAAAATATATAAGGCTTGGAAGGTATACAAGATTTATAATTTACACCTTCCCCCCAACCTTATTTATTGACTTGTCCTCAAGTCATTTACTTCATAACTGAAAGTTAATGAATGTAATTTTGCTTCCTTTGCTACAAATTGATTGGTCTTCAAGTCTTTAGCATGCTTTGGCATAATTCTTGTCATGTGATAAATGTTTTGGTGTCGAACATGACAAGAAATTGTCAACTTAGTGACCATTGATGAACGTTACTAGTCAACATGAGATCTCCCATCTTTGATGTGGATGAGAGTCAAGATGCCCCGAACACATCTTTCTAAGTATGAATGAATTTGTTGATGTCGAATACTTAGAAGATCCGATGAACAAGGAACCTTGATGTATTCCCTTGTTTATCAGTATGATAGCTTTCCCTTAAGGCATGCAAGCTTCAAGGTGCTTTTAGAATAATATTTAGACTCAAGGACAAGTTTTATTTGCAAGGATAGTGAAATGGAAACTGACACTGATGGAACAAAGCGCTTGTAAATGAGCTTCATTGGGTTTATTGGTGGGTTAGGATTGATGTGAATGTAATGAAATGTATGTGGGTAATGGAAAATGGTTAATGACTCTTGTTGGAATATGTGAGCATGCAAAATCTCATAGATAAATAATCTGCTCATTTTTTTTATGGAATTTCTTCTAAAATATCAGCGTTGACCAACCTCTTGTAGATGTCGATTTCACCATCCTGTCTTCGCTTTTCCTTATTTTTCATGCAACATGTCAAACTATTAAGCTCTTACAGGAAGTTGCATGATCTTATAATTTTATGGAAATTTCATTTATGTTCATGGACTTGTTCCTTTGAATACCAATTGTGAGCACTATTAGTTTCCTTAATGATCAGTTGATCATTTGAAATCTACAAAAAATCCTTGGCACAAAAACGTTAGTGTGTTAAAAAAGTAATGGCCAATTCCTTGATGTTTCTTACACAAAAATTATTGCCAAATGAAACAGATTAAAGACTATCAAAAGCATAATGTTCAGTCCAATTTATAAATTTTATAGCAATCCATTTTTAAATAATAACCTGATCCAGACAAAAATAATAGCGCAAAAGAAACTAATATCTGTTGATCATAGTCAACTAAAATGCTGGTTGAGCTCTTCAAATGGCGACTGTCTTGCAAAACGTTATGGCCAAAAGCTTGGGTTGAGATCCCTTGTTATTCTAGGCAAAATTTAAAAAATGCTAATTACTTACCTAGGCAGAAAGCTTCCAGAATAGTCTTCTGGAATGTGCATGACTGCTGATTAATACGTTACATAAAATCATACAAGCATATATTTTACTGGCAACTTTAATCTTTCAATTGTTTGTTATTTGTATTCTGCTAATTTGCTTCTAATGTAGAGCACCTTTCACCAATTCATTGGTGCCGATTCGACATGCCATTCACCTTTTTTTACATGGTTTGAATATTCAGCAAAGTTCTACAAACAAATTTGATCACTTTTTAACCGGAAAATTGAATTTGCTATGTGTAAAAGCAATGCTTAGGGAAATAATTTCATGAATTATTAAATCAAGATGGATACACAAGTTTGAAATCTTTTCCTCTCATATTAAACAAAGAAACCTGATTCAAACAATAAAGAAAGACCAACAACCAAAAATGTTGTCCATCAGCCTTTACGAATTGAACCTAAGGTCAATCAAAAACACTAATTTTTGATCTTAGACACGCTCCCTTTGCATCACGGATCCATGGATGAGCATTATTTTTTCTATAATGTGTCATGGATTTTTACAATATTGATTTATGCGCAATGATGATTTTTGGGGCTATGGAGATATCTGTCGGCCTCACCTCTGATTCACCGTCCTGTTTTTGTACCATTGTACCACAATCAACAATTCAGTCTTATCCTTGGATGAATTTCTCCTTATGAAAAAAATGGAAGAGTGTTCCTTTATGCTAGAATATTAATCCAAGTGAAAACCAGTTCTGAAAATATAACATGATTTCCATTTTCAAAACTATTATGCAAAATTTGCATTTTTTGCGATGTAGAAACCTTTCCATTCCTTTCAAAACTATTCGAAAATAATGTATCCCAGACTTTACAACTTGAAGGTTTCTTCTGCTTCTCTTAAGATATAATTTACCTGATATGGAGTTTATACTGGCAACCTTGGGTGTTAAAGAGAAAAATGATTTGATATCCTTATGTGCAACTAAAATTATTGCATGCCCAATCCTCTCCTCAGATTTGGAGCAGAGTTGGTGGCATGGAATCAAGCGGATTTGATGCAGAATTAGTGCTTTAATACTTTGCGAAAATAACTCAGTATCGGTACGTATATGGTGTTTACTTTTTTAATATTGCTGCTGGCTAACCATGGATGTTGCATCTTCTTTGAAAAATAATTAATATTTCCAAGTTTCCTCCGGTGAAAAACCATCCAAACCACAATCTCGTAAGTTCAACCCGGGAAAGTATTTACCACGCAAGTTTACCATGTGTGTTCAACCAAGGCACACAAACTCTGTCATATATGCCATGACCTGTTTTTCTTTTAATCCATTTTATGCCATGTCCATCATATATCACACATGTTTTACAAAAAAAAGCTAACACGCAAATAAAATGATATACGATCATCGTTTAACACGCAAATAAAATGATATATGGTCACCATTCAAAAGTATAACTCCAGCACACGATTCACCATCATAAGGTATACTACCACTGTCATAAAAATAAAAACTTCGCCGCATATAACAACGCATTAAACCACTCTTACATTGCATCCTTCGGCGCAACATTTAAACCAACGCAGAATTGACTCCAGCATGCTATCAATGTCCCACTGGGCATGCCATCAATGCACCAAAGTTATCATCCTATAGTGTAGCCTTCAAACTACTGCACCAAACGATTTCATATATGCAACATCAAACTTCTAATCCACATAAATCTAGCCAACTAAGCATGATGTTTGTTACGAGGAAAGGGTTTTGTTTCTCGTTTCTCTTGACAATCACATTTTTTTAATTCAGAGCTGGAATCTAGAGAGTAGTTGTAGGTTCAAGGCTGAGTAGGTGGAGTTTTACGGTGAAGACACCGTGCCATGATAACTAACAAAAAGGTTCCACGTTTGTTTGAGTTTTTTTCTGAGGCACGATATGCGCAAAAATTTTGCTCCATGTTTAGTGCTATTTCAATCTGCTACGGTAATTGAGGGATGATGGAGGTTGGCGCATATCGCATTTAGTTCATGTTACAACAGTGGATGGAAAAA
>APFE030987274.1:0-46350 GCA_000404065.3 Pinus taeda
TTCCGATGAAGATGTTTCACTTGGAAAATCAAGGGAACTTCCTCTACCTGCTCCTATGAAGAATATGATGATATGGACCTACTAGAAGGTCCTTCTGTGCCTAAAACACAGAACAATATTGTTGATGATCCCATGGAACCTATGGACCCCTTGGAGTATCCTCTAATTGAACCCCCTACCAGGAAGATACCACTTTGGATTCGTGATACATTACAAGATGATGAGAGACATGTTCCTGCCAATGGAACCTTTAGAGAAAGCAAGAAGTCATGATGGTACCAGGTATACGTCGTAGCTATGAGCTCCATTATACTAGTTGAGCCTCCTACTTTTTAAGAAGCATTGAAAGAATAGGTTTGGAAGGATGCCATGGCCAAAGAATAGAGTCCATTAGGAAGAATGATGTATAGGATGTTGTTCTGAGACCTAAAGTAAAATCTGTTATGACTTCAAAATGTCTATACAAGATCAAGCATGGAGCTTATGGGAGTATTGAGAAATATAAAGCAAGGTTCATGGCTCAAGGTTTCTCCCAGAAAGAGGGATAAGAATATGATGATATATTTTCTCCTGTTGCCCACTATACTACTATATGATCATTATTTTCCCTTACTGCTAGTCAAGGATGGATCCTTCAACAAATGGATGTGAAGACTACATTTCTTCATGGCATACTACAGGAAGAAGTATATGTTGATTAGCCTCAGGGTTTTTAAGTGAAGGTAGGAAGAATCGTGTTTTCATGTTGAAGATAACTTTATATGGTTTGAAGCAAGCCCCCATAGCCTGATATACCTACATTAACAGTTACCTAATGAAGCTTAGATTCATAAGAAGTAGTGTTGACCCAAACCTATACTTCGATTTTTGTTTTATATATTGATAATATATTATTGACATTTAGTGAGCCTATGATGTTCGAGTGTAAGACATAGATGGCCTCTGAGTTCGAGATTAAAGATCTTGGTTTGATGCATTACTTCCTAGGATTAGAGGTATGGAAAAGACCTGGAGATATTTTCCTTTCTTAAGGAAAAAATGTTGTGAAGCTTGTAGAAATTAATACAAATTTGCTACTACTGATGAATTTGAATTGAAAACAAGAGGATAAAAATTTCCTCTACTATTATGTGGAATGGAAATCACAATTTAGAAACACATGCAATGCCATGCAACCATTAAAACAACACAAGAACACAATGATTTACATGGGAACCCAACTAGGAAAACCCCTCCGCTGCTTTTCATTAATCAAATGGGAATGAGGAACTGTTACAATGTCTTTCTTTGATAGTGAAGCACACCTTGTACTATAAACATGTTCTCTTATTAAATTTCCTACTCTGGCCAACACCTAGCCAATTCAAGGCTCCAACTCGCTCCTATTTCCTTGCACACTCGTGGAGGAAATTAACTCCTAAAAGATAATAATTTTCTCCTATTTTCTTGCACAATTCCCAAGGAATGATTCACCTTCTTAACTACCAAGAATGTACACTCAACTAGTATATAATTGATGATTACAATGTGCCTTTTCCTCCACTCCAACTAGGTAATTCGAATTCCATGCATGCCTGGGCTGTTTTTAGCTGATTGACTAGTTCAACTAAGAGATCACTAAGTTATAAATAGTTCTACCTTCAACTGAATCAACTGAGTACTTGAGCTCACTTAACTGATTCAAACTAAAAATAACTGAACTAGATTGCTAAATTTTGGCAATCACCACATGCACAACTCTACTCCTAGCCTATAACTCGAATTCACTGAGTAAACTAGTACACAAAGCCATGTCACATAAGTTAAGTTCCATCCAAGTCATCATGTTGAGGTGGAAAATTGAATTACTAAATTTTACTAAGGCACAGGTCAAATTTATCCTTTCTTTCTACACTTTCTAACACTCCCTCTTATTAAGAATGGGATTTTTCATAACCCCTACCTTGCACCTGTGGAATTTGAATTTGCCTCTTGAAAATTCCTTTGTCAATATATCTGCATCCTCGTCCTCAGTTGGAATGTATTATAACATCATAATTCTCCTTTTTAAACAATCCCACAAGTGATGGTACCTGATATTAGTGTGCTTGGACCTATCATGAAAGACTGGATTCTCAAAGAGTTCAATACAACTTTAATTATCACAATAAATCACTATCGGATCCATCTACTGACTGAAAATACCCACTAGTATTTTCCTCATCCATATGGCCTCACATGTTGCTTGACTTGCAACCATGTATTCAACCTTTGCTGAGCTAAGTGCCACGAACCTCTGTTTCATGTTATACTAGGAAATATTTGCAAATCCAACACTGAAAACAACACCTGAAGTGCGTTTCTTGTCTCATGGACTCCCTGCCTAATCTGCATCGGTGAAGTCTTCGAGCTTCACTCCCTCTATCCTCCTATACCATAACCCATACTCGGTTGTGCCTCTAAGGTACCTCAACACATGATTTGATGCCTTCCAATACAACTTGGTAGGCTTCACCATGGCTCGACTCAACTGTTTAAATGCATAGCATATGTCAGGCCTTATGTTCACTGGATGCATCAATAATCTTACAGGTTATCTGTAGATGGTAGTATCTACTGCCTCTCCTGAATAAGCACTCTCCTTCCTCTAGTTTGTAGCTAGACGTGTGTCCATAGACTTACAGTTCTCCATGTGAAATCTCTGAAGTATTTCAAAGGAATACTTCCTCTGACTCACAAATAGTTCACCATCACCCTGCGATATTTCCAGCCCAAGGAAGTAATGCATCAAGCCCATGTCTTTCATCTAAAATTCTCTTGCAAGATACTCTTTGCAAGAGCGGATCAACTACTCATCCCCTGTAAGTATCAATTCATCAACATACAAAACCAAGATAAGAAACTTTCCATCTACCACAATGTGATAGAGGTTAGCATCTGCCTCACTCTTGGGGAAGCCCAATCCATTGAGATATGTGTTGATCTAAGTGTACCATGCTTGGGGTGCCTGTTTGAGACCATAAAAGGCTCTCATACGTCTACACATGTGTCTCCCTGTCATATGTGTCAAATCCATCTAGCTACTCTATGTAAATTTCTTCCTCAACAGTACCATTTAGAAAGGCAGTCTTCACATCCATTTGGTGGATCTTCCACCTCAATTGTGAAGCTGAGCTAGAATGGTTCTGATTGAGGAATATCTTGCCACTGGTGTAAATGTTTCCTCATAGTCCACTCCCTCTACTCGTGAGAAGTGTTTGGCCACAAATCTAGCCATGTAATTCTTGATGATCTATCAACTTCATACTTCACTTTGTAGATCCATCTTGAAACAACCATTGAATTGTTATCTGGTCTTAGTACCACCTCCCATACATTTTTCTTCATGATGGAATCATACTCCACCATGGAATTAACCCACATGGGTTGAGAAACTTCTTCCTCGAATGAAGAAGGATCTGACTTAATGATTTCTGTCATGAGAACCATATAGCCATTGTACTTGTCTAGTGACCTCTTTTGCTTGTGATATGATGTTGGAGCTCCCACATGCTCTCGTGCATCCTGCACCAATTTTTCAGATTCTCTGTTTCTCTTCCTCCCCTCTCTAGAATATTTTGGTTGAGTGGGTGCCTCCACTCGGCCTCCTGTCTGCTCCTCCACATGTGGCTGCTCCACAACATCCTGAAGCTCTGCATGAGGCTCCTCCTTTAGAACTAAAAGTTCCTCCTCTGGTGGGATACTCAACTCTCGCTCTAGAGAGAATCTCATAGATTTCTCCTCATTAAATTTGACATCTCTTGTCACTACTGTCAAAATGATTGAGGGTAAATACACTCGGTAATTATGTGTTTTATTTGTGTATCCTACAAATAATCCCATCTTAGTTGTAGGCTCAAGTTTATTCTTGTTATCCTTGGAGACATGAAAATACACAGTAGCTCCAAAAATTATGAAATGAGATACATTTGACTTCCTCCCAGAGAAAACTTCTTCACGTGTGATCATGCCAAGTATTCTATGAGGACTCTGGTTCTACAAATAAACTATGGTGTTGCATCATTCTGCCCATAGATGCAATGAAAGCCCTGATCATGCAACATGCTCTTGCTGCTCCCACTATGCTTTTGTTCTTCCTTTCAACCACTCCATTTTGCTATGGGTTATGGGGTGCTATTAGTTCTCTTCTAATACCCTCTTTGGCACAAAAGTCCTTGAAGGAGTTAGATACAAATTCTTCTCCATTATCACTTCTTAGGGATTTCAATTTTTGATTAGTGTCCTTTTAAACCAATGTTTTGAATTCAACAAATTTTAAGAAAACTTCATCCTTCTTCTGCATGAAGAAGATCCAACATTTTCTAGAAAAGTCATCAACAAAAATCACATAATACATGTGTTTTTCTATAGAGGCTATAGAAAATGGTCCACATACATCAAAGTGGACTCACTCCAAGATTGCTCCAAATATAATATCTCGACCCTCAAATGTGGATTTGACATATTTCCCCAGTGTGCATCCCTTGTAGACATCATGCTGGTCAAGGGTGCATTTTGGAAGACTGGTGGTAATCTGTTGCATGGTTTTTAAGGCTCCATGGTGTGAGTGTCCCATGTGCTTATTCCAGAGTTCTCCAACATCCTAACTCTATACTTCTCCTGCCTTGCTACTCATTGCAATGCAAGCTTCCACCTCAAGTTTATAGAGATTCTTCACTCAAACTCCAATCTATTTCACCTACCCGGCAGCTACATGTCTCAGAAAGGCTTTCCCGTTACTGAAAACAACATCATAGCCACAATCCTTCAATACAAATACATAGATCAAGTTCTTCTTTAGCCCAGGTACATACATGAAATATTTCAGATGAATATGGGAGCCTGAATCCCTCTTAAAGGTTATGGTACCAATTCCTTTGGTACTATACCACCCATCATCCCCAAGTTCTATGTGCGTTTGGAGATCCTTCTACTTTAGGCTACTGAAGAATTCTTTGCATCCTGTCATATGGAACGAGGCACCTAAATCTAGATACCACAAACTCCCCATTACAATGTTGGCCATGCATGGAATCAGGGTGAAGTCTAATTCAAATTATGAGCCTAGTGCTTCACCTCCTACTCCTCCTAAATGCTTCTTGTTAGAATTCTTGTGCAAACATTTGTTGCATAGTGCCCAAATTCATGGCAGTAAAACATTTTATCTTGCTTAGGTCCTTCTTCTTGCCATTCTTTTAGCTAGACCCTCGATTTCATTGGACCTTCTTTCCCTTTCCTTTCTTTCCCTTCCCAACCAAGGAAAAATTCTCTTTCTCCTTAGATTTTAAATATACTATATCTCTAGTGTTCCGATGAATTTATTCCTGCACTAGATTGGACCAAAGTCTCTCCCAATATGGAAATTTGTCCCTTCCATTTATAGAGTCCTAATAGTTGTGCTATGATTTTGGAAGGCATAGGATAGCTAGGCTGACTAGTTATGAAGAGGGAATGTATTATCTAACTCCTCCAAGCTCATCTCGACACCGAGTGAACCTGGAGAGGTAATGTGGAATGGTTTCTCCTTTTTGGATGCAGATGTTTCCGAGCTTGTTCCTTAATGCCAATTTTATAGCATCACTACCATTTTCGAATATCTTAGTGAGGGTCTTCCACATAATACAGGGAGTCTCCTTTCTATGTAAATTCGAGAGTATGTGGTCTCTCACAACCTCCAGGATGATCCTCCTAGATTTTGTGGTATCCTTCTTCCATTGGGCTAAGCGACGTGCATCCAATACTGCTGGCCTTGGAATGCCAATTTTGGTGTACTCTAACACACCATTATCATCAATAACGGCTTCTATCCTATCCTTCCAAGATATGAAATTCGAGGTTCCCTCAAGGGCGTACTCCAATCTCAATTTGTTGAAAGACATTTTCCCGCACAGAAGAAAACTTCTTCACTGAATTTTCAAATCAAAATATCTGAAGGAGAGGCTCTATAGATTGGTTTATAATGTGATTTGTACTATGATATCAGGTAGAAATTAAAAGAAATTTTCTACTACTGATGAATTCAAATTGAAAAAAGGAAATTACAAATTTTCTCTATTATTCTACGAAATGGAAACCACATTTTAGAAACACATGCAATGATGTGCAACCATTAAAACACCACAAGAATGCAATGATTTATAGGGGAAACAAACTAGGAAAAACCCCTATGCTATTTTTCATTAATTAGATGAGAATGATAAACTATTACATGTCTTTCTTTGATCCTGAAGCACACCCTGCACTATAAACATGTTCTCCTGCTGATTGTCCTACTCTAGCTAACACTTAGCCTATTCAAGGCCTCAAATTTCTCTTATTTCCTTGTGTAATCATGGAGGAAATTAGATCCTAAAAGATAGGAATTTTCTCCTATTTTCTTGTGCAATTCCCAAGGAATGATTCACTTGCATAACTTCTAAGCCTGTACACTCAACTAGTATACAATTGATGATTACAATGTGCCTTTTCCTCCACACTAACTAGGAAATTTGAATTCCATGCATGTCTGGGCTATTTTTAGCTGATTGACTAGTTTAATTGAGAGATCATTGAGATAACAATAGTTCTACTACTCAACTGACCTTCTGTTGAAGAAAATGTAACTAGGTTCAACTTTCATTATGACTTGTAATTATAATATTATGTAAAAGAAGAAACAAATTATTATTATTCCTTGCATCATGGGTTTTGTGAGAAAGATGTGTTTATCATAGGTCAAAGAATTCTTCTTGATGTCTTTAAGATTTTATGTCTCAACATAAGTATTATAGAAGTCATGATGTTAAATATCTACACTCCAAGAACGAATGTCACTATCCTTGTGCAAGTCGACTAAATAAAAGACAATGATCTCCTTGAATGATACGTCGGCCTAGCTTAAGGCACTCATGTCGGCCTAATACACCAATGTTGATCTCTCTCTCTCTATATATATAAGGAGTGATGTTGCATTACACACACAAGTCTCCAGATCGTCTTAGAACAGTCATCGAAGAAGACGTAATGCAATACACAATGATCAAGGGTGATACATATCTCGATGAAGTTTGAATATAGCTCTCAAAAGACTATATATATACACAGTGACAACTCTCATTGAAGTTTGAATATAGCTCTCGAAATACTGTATATACACATATCTCCTCTCGATGGTGGCCCGTCCTATCATCATCAAAATAGCGAGAACATGAAGGACTATCTCAAGACAGTGGAATGATTAAAGTAACTTATTCTTGAGCAAAGAACTGTAGTAGTCGAGGACTATGACAAGACAAAGAAGGTATAAGGAGACCAAAAACTAAAGGAGTGCAGTGACATAAAGTCTATAGACTGTGGATTGAAGGCCGAACAATGTAGGGGATAGTGATAAGAAACTTGGAGGTAATCTTGAGTCAATTTTGTCAAGGGTTTTGGTATTCGTCAATTGGAATCTCTATAAGAAGAATTCTATGTGGGTTTTCCTCTCCAAGTGGTAGAGGTTTTTGGCTTGGCAGGATGCCAACATCTTGTGTTCTTGTCTCTTTGTTTTGGTATCTATTTGATGAATTAATGAAGACATACTCTAATAATAGTTAGTGAAGATTTGAATAAGAAGATAAATGGAAAAACACCTCACAAATAGTTATCATGCTAAGAAGAATCACATTAACTACATTTTCCCTAGATTCTTCAACATGGTATCAGAGCTAAGGTGCTGAAGTCAAAGGAAGGGCAACAAAATAGACATACAAGGATCAGTCTCCAAAAATGGCATCAAAACAAGTTGAAGGGTTTTGGTCAAGATTAAAGGATCAAGTCTTCAAAAATCAGTCTACAACAACAAGACAATTCAATATCAAGTAATCTAAGTCAAAGTGAAGTCTCAATGCTAGTGCTCAGAATTCAGATCAAAGTCAAAAGAAGGAAAACAAGTACCTCTCATGGTTTCGGTGCTAGACCCAAATTGGGTGTCATTACAATCTATTTCATACCATAGGGATCTCAACAACTTAAGTCTGAAGCAGTTTCGATGCTTGGTATTAGACAATGCTTGAAGGTCTCAAAGGAGATCTTTGTTCATGCTAGTCAACTAAAGTAAGGTTCTACTCCAACAAGGAGTATCACAACAAGGCCACTAGGATATACAATCACATCATACATTACAACAATATCACTTCAAAAGGAGAACACAATGCCACATCTTGGGTGGACATCATGGCAGTTCTCTCAAAATTCTTGATTTCAATTCCATACCCTCACAGTCAAGGAATCAAATAATCTCAACATATCATTAAAGGCAATAGTGTTTGGTGCTAAACAATGCAAGGAAGTCTCAATAAAGGTTTTGGAACTCTAATGTACCAGGAAGATCAAGCAAGAATCTCATTGAAGGAGATCATTCAAGAAAGCATCAAGGTGAAGATTTTATCTTCACATGACAAGTAAGTATCTTTTCATTCTATATTCAAGTTTGGTTAAATGACTTCATGATTTCAAGGACATCTATGAAATGGATGGGTTATCAAGATTCCTTGCATGAAGAAGGAGAATACACATAGTCCTCTAAGTATCTAAAGTAATCAAAAGGTCTCCTCTGAATATATGAAAGGAGATATTTATGAAAGATTCTCTCACATAGAAAAATTGGAGACATCAAAGTGATGTAGATGATAAAATCATTCTCTTAAGGTGCAATAAAGAAGGTCAAATGAAATTTGATCTACATGAAAGTAAAAAAAGGCATCAAAGGATGTAGGATATATTCACAAGCTCTTATATATAATATTTAGGAATGAAGACAACCATCATTGATGCATTGGAAAAGTAACAAATATCCATGAACAAGAAGGTTAACTCATTCAAAAACTTATAATCTCTATGCAAGATAAAGAAGGAAAAGTTGATGGAAAAAATATTGAAGGTTAAAAGAACTCAACCATGTGTAGAAAAGGAAGGCAAGGTTGGTCCTCAAGCAAGACAAAATAAGTATAGTTAAGATTCAATGCTATAGAAAGATTTTGGAAGATCATATCACAGAAAGATGGAGGAAGCTGAAGATAAGGGCCAAGGAAAGCGGGAGTAACAAATCTCTCCTATGAGTAAGATAGTATCCCTCACAAAAAGGTCCTATCATAAGCTCCTAGATATTGTATTATAAGATATGACAATGATAATAAGATGCATCATGGCATCATGGAAGAATTAGAAGCAAGATCTCGTGACATCACCATGGGAATCATGAAGGACAAAGGGGAAAAATCCATCACAGTCAAACATGAAGGATATATCTCTTCGGAATCTCATTGAACATTGAAGGAAAGACAGATGTCATCCAAGACAAGGCTCATCATACATCAAGGCAAAAATGAAACATCTTCCAGATGGGGATATGAAAGATCCTCAAGGTTCTCTCATGGAATCCTCATCAGAGGGTTCACTAATCCAAAGAGGAAGCAAGTGTTTCATCTGGAACTCCAATTTATGGAATTCATGAGATGATGGTGTGATGACATGAAGCAGATCAAGGGATTGAAGATATTTTCAATCAAGGAAGCTGCTGGAAGAAACCTAGATGACCTAAAGGAAAAATGAGGTATGTATGTTTGTATTTAATATTATAATGTCATGTCATATGGTTGTAGGTAACATAGATCATTACTTCTATCTTGAGAAGCGTGATCAAGAGAAAAAAGATCTTCTCCTATGAAAGAATGCAGGAAGGCATAAGTCACACTAGATGAAATCAACATAATATGTCCTCATATGAAGTATGAGGTAGTTGACTAAGAAAATCTGATTGAAAGCTCCTGGAAATGGAATGTGTGAGGAAGGAAGAGATCGTGAGATATGCAACCATGATGAAGGTGATCAACATCCAAAAGACCAAGAATATTTGACTAGGAAATCTCCTGGAAAGATATGAAGACTTTGATGAAAGTCTGAAAAAGATGAAGACACTTGACAATGGATATTTTTGGGAGATGTGTCAACATGTATGCAGGATGTTGATACCTACCGAAAGATGTCATGATGAAGAGCCATCTTGAAAGGTACAATCTGATTTAATGTTATGTTTTGGTTTCTTGAATAATATCTGGATGAGTTCATGTAGGGCTACTGGCACAAGAGTTGTAAGTACAAGTACAACTAGCATTCATGTGGTGGATAGAAATTCTTGAAAGAAACATGATGAGGAATAAGTATCCATATAACGAAGGTTCCATATATATATCAATAAGGCCACTTTCCATGAAGAAAGGAATGACATAATGAACCAAGAAGGAAAGTGATGGATGGATAATACCCTACAAGGAAGAAGCTCAACTAAATTATTATTATTATTATTAAAAGTAGGTAAGAGGACCAATATTCTTTGAGGGATGTGAACCCAAGATAAGAATAGTCCTAGAGGTCATACTTAGTGAACACCCAGGTGGGTATGAACCTTGAGAGACAATGATGAAGGTGTCTATAAATCATTGGTCTCACCAGAATTGTAGCTCATGGTCTCGTAGAGAGATGGAGATGTTAGTCAAGGCCTTGCACTATCACGATGTTGATCGATATGATGCTACATAGATGGGATTACCAATCTGATTATTCTTATGAGAAATTATTCAAATTGAGAATGACCAAGTACCATCATGAATACATCCCTAATTAAGAGGGAGTGTTCAAGAAAATGTAACTAGGTTCAATTTTCATTATGAATTGTAATTATAATATTATGTAAAAGAAGAAAAAAATTATTATTATTCCTTGCATCACGGGTTTCATAAGCAATATGTGTTTATCATAGGTCAAAGAGTTCTTATTGACGTCTTTAGGATTTTATGTCTCAAGATAAGTATTGTAGAAGTCATGATGCCAAAGCTCTACACTCCAAGAATGAATGTCACTATCCTCGTGCAAGTCAGCTAAATAAAAGACAATGATCTCCTTGAATGATACGTCGGCCTAGCTTAAGGCACTCATGTCGGCCTAATACACCAATGTTGATCTCTCTCTCTCTCTCTCTCTCTCTCTATAAGGAGTGACATTGCATTACACACACAAGTCTTTAGATCATCTTAGAACAATCATCAAAAAAGAAGTAATGTAATACACAGTGATCAAGGGTGATACATATCTCGATGGAGTCTGCCTCTTACATATACATCGTGACAAATCTTGATGAAGTTTGAATATAGCTCTCCAAATACTATATATATACACAGTGAAAACTCTCAGTGAAGTTTGGATATAGCTCTCGGAAGACTATATATATACACAGTGACAACCCTTGGTGAAGTCTGAATATAGCTCTCGGAAGACTATATATACACATATCTCCTCTCGGTGGTGGCCCATCCTATTATCATCAGAATAATGAAGAACATGAAGGACTGTCTCAAGGCAATGGAATGGTTAAAGTAGCTTATTCCCGAGAAAATAATTGTAGTAGCTGAGGAATATGATAAGACAACAAAGGTAAAAGGAGACTGAAAAATGGAGTACAATTACATAAATTCTATAGACTGTGGATTGAAGGCCGAACAATGTAGGGGATAGTGATAAGCATCTTGGAGCTAATCTTGAGTCAATTTTGTCAAGGGTATTGGTATTCATCAATTGGAATCTCTATAAGAAGATTTTTATGCGGGTTTTCCTCTCTAAGAGGGAGAGGTTTTGGCCCTGGAAGGATGCCAACATCTTATGTTCTTGTCTCTTTGTTTTGGTAGCTATTTGATGAAATAATGAAGACATACTCTAATAATAATCAGTGAATATTGGAATAAGAAGATAAATGGAAAAACACCTCACAATAGTTATCATGCTAAGAAGAATCACATTAACTACATTTTCCCTAGATTGTTCAACACCTTCAATTGACTCAATTAAGTACTTGAGCTCAGTGAACTGAGTCAAACTGAAAATAACAGAACTAGATTGCTAAATTTTAGCAATCACTACATGCACAACTCTAATTATAGCCTATAAATCAAATTTACTAAGTAAACTAGTAGACAAATCCATATCACACAAGTTAATTGCCATCCAAGTCATTCTACTGATGTGGAAAATGGAATTATTAAATTTGACTAAGGCACAAATCAAATTTAACCTTTCTTGCTACACTTTCTAACAAAGTTGTTAGAAATATTTGGAATGGTAGAATGCAAGTCCCTAGACACACCAATGGAGATGAACTTCAATAAGCTATTGTTGGACCTCATTTTTCAAATATTTCTGAGTATCTACAGTTGATTGGGGCATTGATGTTCCTCATGAAAACTCATCTAGACATATGTTTTACAGTCAAGACTTTGAGTCAATTCATGACTGAGCCCCCTCATGTACACTGGGTTGTTTCCAAGCATGTGCTGAGATATTTGCATACGACGATCAATATTGGTTTGAGATATACTACAAGAGAAGTGATAATACATGGATAGAATGAAGTCGACTAGGCTAGGAATGCTATTGACAGGAAGAGCACATCAAGGTGCTACTTTAGTTTGGTTTCTACCATGATATCTTGGATGAGTAGGAAATAAAATTCTATAGCTTTGAGTATGATTGAAGAAAAGTATATTTCTGATAGCATGGATAACTGTGAGGCAACATGGTTAAGGAAGCTCTTTAAAGAGCTTCTTAAATAGGTTTTGGATACATATGTGATATATTACAACAACAAGAGTGGGATCCGCTTAACAAATAATCCCATGTTTCATGATAAGTCCAATCATATTGAGATCACGTATCACCACATATGAGATATGGTGCATAGAGGAGTAGTAAGACTCCATCACATTTCAACTAATGAGCAGATAGAAAATATACTCACCAAGGATTTTATGAAAGGGAAGTTCTTGGCCTTCAAAGAGTAGCTTAGACTAATGGATGTGACCCTCTTGGGTAAGGGTCTCAGCTGATTGAGAACACTAAGCATGCTCTTCCCCTTGTTGAGCTCATAGTGTGAGGAATGAAGAAGTAAGGTTTCTTAGAGTTGAGGGAACTTTGGACAATAGGATAGGGTGTGATCCTTACTCTTGTGGTAAGTCGAACTTGTCTATTGTAACTTTGAAAATGTATACCCTAGTTGGAATCTTACCCATAAGATGGGCTTGTTGGGATTCGTCTTCCCCATCTAGCCAATGGGTTAAGGTGACTTGAGATAGGGTGTGATCCTTACCCAACTAGGTAAGTCGATCTCGCTCAAGTCTTAGGATATAGGTGTTTTACCACTTGAATCTTAAGGGTCTAGATGGAGGATCAACAAAAAATAGGACAAAGTGTGATCCTTAAGTCGATCTCAATTGTTATCACTAGGTGATAGGATAGAGTGTGATCCTTAAGTTGATCTCGCCTATTGTCATAGGTCAATAGGATAGAGTGTGATCCTCGACCTTGCGATAATTAGATCTTGCCTATTGATAGAGGATGGTAGCTTAAGCTCCCCTATACTATCAAAGTCTTCTTCTTTTAGACTTGAGTGTTTAGAAAATGAGTAGAGATGAAATTTGACTTGATGATGATGAGACATTTGAGATAGGACATACAATGTAATCACAAAATTTTTCCCTAGCTGAGAGGGAGTGTTAATGTGGAAGCTCAAGGACAAATTCCCTCCTTTGGAAAAATTTCCTCACCCAAATAACACCCTATTTTCCCTTGGAAGAATTTAATTTTGTCAAGGAAAAATATATTTTTAATAAAAAAAACCCTCAAGGACACAAAAATACAGGTCCACCTAAAGAAAAAATTGGATCTCCAAGGACGCATAAAAATACAAGACAAGTCAACCTCATTTGGCATCACATAAACTCATCCATTCTTCTCTCTCTCCTGTTGTGATTAGTTTGTACATCTAAAATTGCAAGTCTCTCTCTCACACATGTAGAGGAAAGGAAGGACAAATATGAAATTCTATGTTAACTGTTTTGATATTCTGTCCAACTGATTGACCATCTTTGACTTATCACTTTGACATGGTTTGAATAGTTTTGGATCTGTGTGAGGAGGCCTAATTGTTTCGCACAAAATCAAGGAAATATAAGAAGTTTGACTTCTGTTGACTGTAGATTTGGACAATAGACTTTCTCTATCCCTTGTTTGGGTTTGATCGTGGATTTTGGGACCATTTTGACTAATATTTGACCAACTTGGAAGGCCACATTGAGTGGCAGTTTGATCAAGAATTTTAGAGGGTTGTTGATTATTGACTAGAGGATGGACTAGGGCATCATCTGCTACTATTGACTTTGACCATATTTGACTTGGAATAGATTTGACTATTGTCTCATCATTTGGATATTGTTGGTTGATTTTGTTGGATAGTCAAAGGTTTGAATTTGACTCTTGATTGGTGAATTAGATCATTATACTCTCTCTGTTGAACATTTTATGACAATATAATAAGAATAATAATTTGAAAGGGTTTTCCCCCTTGTGGGGTTTTTCTCTGGCCTTTGACCAAATTTGGTGTCTCTTGTTACTACTCTTGATTGTCTTCTATTGTACATTGCATTTACTGTTATATCTACAATCGTTATTGATCATTGGAAGATTAAATTATTTTTAAAGATTTCTAATTGAAGAAAATAATTGGGATAAAGTGATTGTAATAGCATAGAAAATGGAAAATTAACACAAAAGGCCTACTTCTATTCTTCAAGGTAGTTGGAATTTGTATTATGGTTATGTCACAAAAATTTGGATCATATTATAAAATGGGAGCTTCAATGCTTTTCATAGATCCTTACATCATTCCATGGATATAGTGTCTTAGATCTTGTAGCTTCAAGCTTCATATTTTGTTACAAATATACTTCACATTCTTCTACATTCATCATGAGACATACTTTGCATCCTTCCTTACTTATAATTCACATCCTTCCTCAGATATGACTCATATCCTTCTTCAGATGTACTTCCCATTCTTCCTCAGATATATGTTATTTATGCGATATCTTTGGAGAGGGGCGACTGAGCTATATATATAGTCTTCATCAAGAGTGAATGGGTGGCTTTGTAGGAAAACCAACATGACTTCTTGGAGGGTTGACTTAAGCACTTTAAAGAGACTAGAATGTACAATAAAAATATATATTTTTCTTCTTTTTAAATGTCCAAATGAGACATGACAAATAATTTTTCATTTTGATTCATAAAATTCATTTTTGACACTTTTACAAAAATTATAATTATTAAGGCCTAACCTAGTTACAATTTCAACACTCCCTCTTAACTAGGGAGGTATTCATAATGACTCATCCAGATATTCAAGTTGAATATTTCTATGAGAAAGGATGCAGATTGATAAGCATTAATGATGATAACATCATCATAACCAACATTATCAAACTACCAAGGCCTTGAAAAGTAAGCTCTATCTCTCCACTAGATCAGAGCGCAACGTTGGGAGGCATTCAATAGGACACCACATTACCTCTCCAAGGAACATACTCCACCTAGGTTCACCAAAATATGTCACAAGACTTGACCATTTCCTTCTAATCCATTGTCACAATAATTGATACAAGGAATTTTTGGTCCTTTAGACCATTCTTATATCATATCAATGTACTAGAATTACGGTTGTTAGTTATGTTCATAATACAGATCTTAAGAATGTTTGTCCTCAATGCTTATCCAATCCACCATTCTCCCTACCCGTGTTCATGTACTATATTTACGAAAACTAGTCCTGGCCATAGTACATGATACAAGGAGAACATGGTGTCCATGCTCACTACCTCTCAAATAGGGAGGAGATATCCATAAGACCAAGATTGTCAAAAATACTTATCATTTCCCTTAGGAAGGGGATTCATCAATGCATTGGCTACTTGTTTGTCCATGGAGATCTATTGTAGCTTCTCGACTCCTATTTGCATCATATCTCGAATCATTGTGTGCTTTGATATTCTGGGTTATCTGATAATCTTCATATAACTTAGATCAATACGAGGTCTCATATTTGAATTCAAAATTCCATCAAATAGTCCATCAAATGGAGCCAAATTACTTCATAACCAATTGTACAAATTGCCAAATCTTCTACTTCCATAGTGCAACAAAGTCCTACTTCATGCTCTTCTAAGAAACCATATCAGATTCCAACCATTAGTAGTATTTATACTTATCATCAACACTTCTAACGAAATTGATGTATCCTCAAGTCCCAAGTCGTAGTGTTAGATCCTTCATGTCAAATTTTTCTTTCATATCTCTTTAAAGTAAATATTTCTTCCTTTGACTTATGAGTCCTTTCCAAAGTGTGAGATCTTATTTAATCATGAGGCTTCTTCAAAATTTGGGGTAACGCTTCTAACTAAGGAAATCAAATTTATATTATCTTATCCCTCTTACTGGGATAATCCTCTTACGTCCAAGCGATCATTTGATTTTGACGTCTCTAATGCATCAAACTGCTCTCTTGTTTTTGCATTCACATTATTCCATGATTTAGGAAAGTTCTCGTGCTTTTTTTGTGTTCTTCTACTTCTTTCTTATACTATCAAAGTCTTGGTAGCTCTTATCATTAACTTTCAAACTTTATTAGGAGGCTACGGAAGAACAAATACAATTAAGCAAAGTGTATATGCAAAAGAATTTCCAAAGATAAAGACAATAACAACAATAGTAATCGAAGAAATGGGATGTAGAGTACTTATCTTTTGAGAATAGAATCAAGTCCATCTTAATCTTGTACTTATTGTAATCATCCGAGTCCCCACATCAACATGATATCATTTATGTCATTCTCAAGAACTAGGAATTCTTATTTCAGTGGAAATGATTAGTCCTAGGGTTTGTCCCTAGGATTTTCTTAGTTCATACTTTTGCTACTGTTTACAAACCCTAGATGATAAAATCCTAAAGACCTACCATCTTTCAGATTGCAAGTTCTACACTTATGCTAACATGTTAGCCATCAAGCCTAGAAATGTCATTGACAAGCCTTGAAGCTCCATTCTAATTATGATAAAAAAAATTAATTTTCCTATGCATGGAATTGAATAGTTATGATGGTAGCACCTATTGATTTTGATTTTTTCTTTGTCCTTAGAGAGAGTATACAAACCACCATACTGCATTAGGTATCAATAATATCTAAATTTAATTCCTTCATAGTAGATCTAACATTGTGAATGACTAGGTCTTCTAAGAGCATGCATCTTATTTAATGCAAGAGAACTTTGAAATGGTCATATATCTATGATAGAAAAATATTATATGTACCTCTTGAGAATCCTTGCTTTTCCTCCTTCCGAAATGAACTTTGCCTTTAGATCTCGTAACATTATATACTTGAGGCTTAATGATCACTCTTAATCCTACTGCAGAGCTTGGATAGGCCCAGATTACTTCTTTCATAGTTTAGATCATGCTTACAAATTTGGACTTTTTCTCCACAAGAATGCAACAATACTATTTATTGAAGACTTTAACACATCTCAATCCTACTACCACCTTAAAATTATCAGTGATGCTTCTAATCCTCACACATATTAGCATCGAGTTCATTTATTTGGGCAACTCATACCACAATATTTCTTGTCATAGTGTCATTGGTTCTTCTTCACAATGACTCTTCACATTGCAAATAGTTTATAGGGCTTGGAGTCCCAGGTTCTTCATGCTATTTTATGATCCTCACTACCCTATCTTGATGGTTAATGATTTTTCCATGATGGCAGGTAGTAAAACTAAAAGCTCGCATGTCTCCTTTTTATCAATGACAATGTTTGACACAAATTTCATAGGTTATTCATGTGTAACATGATATCACTTAATCCAATGTATATTATCATGATTATGACATATCACCCAATGAAAATTCTTAAATGTCATTGAACATGAAAACTTTTTATGATATTTATGAGTCTTACACGACCAATGCACAATTAGTTGCCTTCCTTTTGGATGTTGTTGTAGTGTCTTGGCATCTTATTTGATCACACATGTCCCTTGGCTCCATTAACTTCCACAAATTCTCAAATGTATCTTTCAGATCATACAATAAAGGTTTCAAAATTCTCTTCTAGGTCTCTTCCTAGACTCCTCCAAGACTCGGCCTAGTAATTATCTCTAAGAAACAAAAAAGTAATACTATATAGATCTCAAAAACCGCAGAAAAATAACCTTGATACTCTTGACCTTGAAGTAGCTTTAGATGACAATGATTTCAGACTAGGGTATAGATCTCAAACCTCCTTAAGAAGCGTCAGATTCAGATTAGGAGAAAATTATTTCAAACCTTCCACAAATTCTTAGAACTTCAAGCTTCTACTCAAACCACAAAAGAATTCAAATCTTTTCACTAGCTCTGATAACATGTTGAAATTCGATGGAAAACAAGAATTTCTTAACATGATAATTAACTGTGATTGTTTATGTATGTTTTTACATTTAGTATTTAATTCATTCATTAAGTCATCAAGCAATTATACAAATTCAATGCACAAAAATACAAAAGAGACAAGAAATTAGGGCACAGGCTAGGGAAAAACCCATAAGGGAAAACCCAACAATCGTTTCCTTATAGATTGTTTTTGTAAACAAGAAATCCAAGTCAAACTGATAAGTAGTAACTAGATGATTACTCTTCCAAATGTCAAGTCAACCCTCTAAGACTTATAGAATAACATGCCTCAAATTTTCCATAATTAGGTCTGTAAAAATGTTTTCTTATGTTCTCCAAGGTAGATGGAATTCATCTTTTGTTTATGTCATAGAACTATCATATTATAGAATGTGAGCTTCAATACTTTGCATAGATCCTTGCATCATTCCATGTATATAGTGTCTAAGATCTTGTAGCTTTAGAATTTGTATTCTATCACAAGGACACTTCACATTCTTTTGCATTGTTCATCAAACATACTTTGTATCCTTCCTCAGATATAATTCACATCCTTCCTCAAATATAATTCATATCCTTCTTCATATCTACTTCACATTCTTCCTCAGATATTTCTTCTTTCTGTGATATCTTTGGAGAGGGATGAATGAGATGTATATATGGTCTTTATCAAGAGCGAATGGGTGGCTCTATAGGAAGGATTACATGATTTCTTGGAAGGCCGACTTAGGAATTTTGGAGAGAATAGAATATACAAATAAACTATATTTTTCTTCTTTTTAAATGTCCATATGGGACATGACAAATAATTTTTATTTTTAATTCATATAAGTTCATTTTTGACACTTTTACAAAAATCATAATTATGAAGACCGAACCTAGTTACAATTTCAACACCAAGAAGAGGGAGAGGACTATGAAGATACATTTTATCCAACTATCAAGTACACTTTTATTAGAATGATTATTTATGTTGTGGGTTAGAAATTACATTAGGTGGATGTGGAGACCATTTTTTTCCCAATGGTGTAATTAAAGAAGAAGATGTGTGAATAAAGATACTTAGGGATTTGAGGTACATGAGAAGAAATCTCATGGTTTCAGACTAAATAAAGCTTTATACAAACCTCAGGCATGGTATTCTTATATAGATGGATATCTGATGAATCATGGTCGATCTTGTTATCATATGACTTGTTCCTGACAGGAGAAGAAAGACTCATGCGACAGAGGGAGCCGCAGTGGAAAGATGATTTTCCTTTGTGATGGAGGGAGAAGTCAAGCCCTGCTTCAGTGCCAGAGAGACTTGACTGAGTTTGAGATGAAGGATCTTTGTTAGAACTAGAAGTGTGGCAGAAGTTGGGTAAGCATGTTATCATGATCCTTTAGAGATTTTGGATGATGGATAGCTAGTCCATGGCCACTTCCATGATAAATAATCTATAGAAGCTAAGTGGAAGAGGGAGAATCCAATATTTCCATAACAAGATGTACATTAGGGTCAAAGGAAGCACCTAGTCAACATGATCATAAAATGGTTGTGGCACAACATGTGTTGAGGTACCAACATGGTACAATTGGATGTGAATTAAGAAGTATAAAACATGGATATACCTATTCAGAGTAAGAAGAGAGTGTTGAAAATAGGAATAACACATCAAGATGATGATTAAGTTTGGATTATTCTTGGGAAGGAAGCATACATATTTCACACTCAATATTGTAGAGGTTGAGTATATTGTAGTTATTTTGGTGAGTTGTTAAGCAGTGTGGTTCGATAGAACCTCACATGATTATTTGATCAGGTGCAGGAGACAATTGTGGTGACAGGTCGAAGCACATAAATATCATGGTACCACCACATCAGGGACATGGTATAGAAGGGAGTAGTGAGGCCTAATGAATTTATATAGACGAGTAGGATGATGACATTCTCACAAAGCCTTTGTCTCAGGGTGAAGTTTGTATACTTCAAGGACAAGATTAGATTAGTTGAGAATGCTTCCCTTAGTCAAAGGGAGTATTAATGTTGTAGCATTAAGAGGAAAAAAATCTTCTTAGATCAAGATATTGATAGGTCAGAGTGATTGACCAGGGTCCATGTAATGTGGTTAGGGAGAATGGCCTAGAGAGCATCAAGGACCGGAGTGCTCCCCATGTGGGTGAGTGAGTTCCTTTAGCATTGCGCATGAGAGTTACCATTCAATTAACATGCATGAATGATAATAGCCTACGGTTTCACCATAGGTCATAGGTGTTGGCTGGATTCCAAGTGACGACTTGGATAATTGGTGATTTACTCCAAGTGATGACTTTTTGAGCATGATGATGATGCATGATGCTTTCCATAGGTAGTGGATAAATAAATCAACATAGCTAGCTCATTCAACATTTTCCTAGAGATTTTTTTTCAACAAGATAACATTTGGATAGTCATTATGAATACATCCCTAGATAAGAGGGAGTTTTTATTTTTGTAACTATGGTCGATCTTCATAATTAATATTTTTAGCCCTCCAAATATATGTAATAATAAATATAAGACATGTTCTTTGTAACCACCACCCCGCATTTACCCGCTTTTACAAGATCTCCAGGGTAAATGTGAGTTGAGTGCTACTATGACATGACCCAACCTCCAAATTCCAGTGATGGAAGTGGGGTCTTCAAACTAAAAATTTTCAGACATCCCTCAGGGAATACAAACCACTTAGGAGTTAGATAACCACCCCAGGTGATCAATCCCTGAGATCGAACCCTTTTTCATTGACTTAAATCTATAACCACACCCTTGACACACTATGCATGTGGTTATGAGGCTATAACTACACTCATAATCCTACTTCCATGTGGTTATGACCTAAATTTCCTAGTTTTGTGACAACGGTTCTGAGATTTGAGCCACTTTTCCAGGCTAGCCTCTAGACCACAACCCAGAATTGCATGTAACTTTCCATAATCATGATTAAGGTGATAACAATTCCAAACATTCAAACTTGATGCAATAACTTGACCTATACTTCCTAGTACACATTAGTCATTTCATCAAACATATGAGTTATAGGTGATAAAATGTATGTCTTATCTTAAATCTATGAACTTCAGTTGAGAATCACCAAGAAGGTCTAATTCCCTCCCAAGTAGTTTCAACAAAACTTGTTAGCCCAAGCATTGATAAACCATTCAAATACTTATCAAATCATGAACAGGAGCCATAACTAGAGCACATCATAGAACCATGCTTATACTAGCATATAACTAGAATATTAACCATGAAAAATCAACCATAGAATCCACATAATAACAAGTACAAGTGATAATAAATTACATTAGGAAAATAACTCTTATTAACTTGTGCAAAATCCAACCAAGTCAGGGACTTCCACGTACCACCCGACCATAGATTGGGATGAACCAAATCTTTCTTTCAGCCAATCACCCCCATGCCACATTCCAAGCATGAATGTGGGATCTCATGGGATAAAGAAAGACATAATCAACCATGGACTACAAAGGTGATAATAATGCCAAACATTCAAACTTGACGCAATAACTTGACCTAGACTTCCTAGTACACATTATTTATTTCGTCAACCATATGAGTTATAGGTGATAAAATGCATGTCTTATCTTAAATCTATGAACGTCATATGAGAATCACCAAGAAGTTCTAATTCCCTCTCAAGTAGTCGCAACAACACTTGTTAGCCCAAGCATTCATCAACCATTCAAATACTTATCAAATCATGAACAAGAGACATAACTAGAGCACATCATAGAACCATGCTTATACTAGCATATAACTAGAATATTAACCATGAAAAATCGACCATAGAATACACATAATAAGAAGTACAAGTGATATTAGACTACATTAGCAAAATAACTCTTATTAACTTGTGACAAATCCAACCAAGTCAGGAACTTCCACGTACCACCCGACCATAGATTGGGATGAACCAAATATTTCTTTCAGCCAATCACCCCCATGCCATATTCCAAGCATGAATGTGGGATCTCATGGGATAAAGAAAGACATAATCAACCATGGACTCCAGAGGTTAAATCACCTCCACCCTCAACATACCGTGATCTCACCTAAACTAGTCCGGTGATCACAAAACCAAATCAATCTTACATGCCTAAGAATTTCTTCACCATACATTGAGGAATTTTATTGTCTCCACCCACCTGTTGACCCTTGGGGAATATTCATAAGAACACCTCACTATTAAAAAATGTAGCAAGAAAGGCTCAATTTGACTTTAGCCTTAGTCAAATTGAGTAAATCAAATTTCCACATCAGTGGGACAACTTGGAGGCAGTTAACTACTGTGACATGGATATTGTCACTCAGGTAAATTCGAGTTAGAGGGCTTGGAGTCTACTTATGCATGTGTGATTGCTAAATTTTAGTAATCCAGATCAATTTTTTTCAATTGTATTTAGTTAAATAACTTTTAACTATTGATAGAGTCGGTTGAGGGTCAGGGGTGCAGTGGGATAACAGTCTAACTCAGACATTTGTTAGTTAACTTATCAATCAACCCAAAATAGCTAATGCATGCAAGGAATTCAAATTCCTCAACTGTAGTGGAGATGACAAGGCAGTGTAACATCAATTGTAAACTAATTTGAGAGTAAATGTGTTGCATGAGGTTAGGTGATCCATCCTTGGGAATAATGTAATCAATTTGGAGGAAATTCCTACCTTATAGGGGCCAATTTCCTTAGGGTTTTCATAAGGAAATAGGAGGCTTGGTGGGAAGATAATTAGCTAAGTGTTGGCCAAAGTTTGCTATTGAGCAGAGAGAACAAATATTCTTTTGCAGGTTGAGGTTAGAGTTGGAGCTAGCAATTGTAATAATTTCTCTATTCAACTGATTAATGAAAAAAGGCTTGAGGGTTTTTTCCCAGTTGGGTTCCCCTATAAATCACTGTGTATTTGTCATTTTTCTTATTGCATGTCTATGCATGTTGTTCTAAATTGCGATTTTCATTTTGTAGATCAGTAGAGTAGAATTGTGTCCCTTATTTTTAGGTTGAAGTCTTGAGCAATTGCAATTTCTATCAAATTTATACATGGTATCATGGCCCTGAAATCACATTAGAACCAATATTTCAAACTTGTCTCTCAGGAATTTCGAAGTAGCACCTTCAGTGCAACATTTTTTGTTTAGGATCAGGAAAATGTATTTCAATGGTATGAGATTGGAGTATGCACTACAGGGTATCTCGAATTTGATATCCTGGAAGGATCGAATGGAAGCAGTGCTTGATGACAATTGTGTGATAGAATATGTGAAAAATGATATTGCAAAACCTCCACAGAATCATCATTAACTAATAAGAAAGATAACAAATGCCCATGAACAAGATGGTTACCTCATTCGAAAACTTGTGGTATTTATGCGAGATAGAAAAAGGACAAGTTGTCGGAAAAAGTGTTGAAGGTTAAAAGACTCAAACATTTGCAGAAACGAAACGGAATTTTGGTCCTCAAACAAGACAAAACAATGCTATAGAAATAATATGAAAAGAAAACTCATATTGCCAGAAATATGGAGGAAGATAAATAAAAGAACCAAGGAAAGAGGGAGTAACAATTATCTACTATGATCGAGATGGTACCCCTCACAAAAGGGTCCTACCATAAGCTCCTAAATCTTTTAGATATGACCATGATAATAAGATGAATCATGGCATCATGGAAGCAGGAAAAAAAAGAGCTCATGGAATCACCATGGCAATCATAAGGGACAAAATCCATGGCAGTCAAACACAACGGATATATCTCTTGGGAACCTCATTGGAATGTGCAGGAAAGGAAGAAATCATCGGGGACAAGGCTCATCATACATCAAGTAAAAAAGGAAAAAAATTCTAGATGGGGATATGCAAGATTCTCTGAAGAAATCCTCATCGAAGGGTTCACTAATCTAGAGAGGAAGCAAGTGTTTCATCAGGAAATCCAACTTATGGAATTCATGAGATGATGATATGATGACATGAGAAATGAAGCAGATCAAGGGATAGAATATATTTTCAATCAAGGAAGCTGCTGGAAGAAGCCTAGATGACCTAAAGGTAAAATGGGGTATGTATGCTTGTATTTAATATTATAAAGTCATGTCATATGGTTGCAGGTAACATGGATCACTACTTCCATCTTGAGAAGCATGATCAAGGGAAAAATATCTCCTCCTATGAAAGGATACAAGAAGGCATAAATCACACTAGATGAAATCAACATAATATGTCCTCATATGAAGTATGAGGTGGTTGACTACAATCAAGAAAATCTGATTGAAAGTTCCCGGGAATGGAATGTGTGAGGAGGGAAGAGATCGTGAGATATGAAACCATAATGAAGGCAATCAACATCCAAAAGACCAAGAATATTTGACTAGGAAATATCCTAGAAAGATATGAAGACTCTAATGGAAGTCTGAAAAAGATGAAGACCCTTGACATTGGATACCTTTGGGAGATGTGTCAACATGTATGCAAGATGATGATACCTACAGGAAGATTTCATGATGAAGAACCATCTCGTAAGGTACTATTTGATTTAATGTTATGTTTTGATTTCTTGAATAATATATGGATGAGTTCATGCAGGGCTACTGGAACAAGAGTTGTAAGTATAAGTACAATTGGAATTCATATGGTGGATGGAAATCCATGAAAGAAACATGATGAGGAAGTAGTAGCCATATGAAGAAGGTTCCAAATATGTATCAAGAATGCCACTTTCCATGAAGAAAGGAATGACATGATGCACCAAGAAGGAAAGTAATGGATGGTTAATGCTCTACAAGGAAGAAGCTCGAATGAATTTCATGAAATCAAGGAAAGAAATTGATCAAGCAGCTGAAGGACCCACGAAGAAGAAACCTCTGATTAAAAGGAGAATCCCTAGTTAAGAGGGAGCACTGACAAGTCCCTAATTGGGAGGGAGCTTGGACAAGTTCCTGGTAAGAGGGAACTAGGGTACATTCCTTTACAGGAATGGGCATATCTTCCCTAGTTGAGAGGGAGAGATAGACACAACATTCTTGTTTTAATTTGGGAAGAAAGAATGGAGGATTGGGTAATCATATGGCATCCGATTCTCTTTGAGGATGTGTAGGGCATCCAAGATAAGAGTAGACAAGAGCAATGATATTCTTTGAGGGCTGGGAACCCAAGATAAGAATAGTCCTAGAAGGTCATACTCAGTGAACACCCAAGTGGGTATGTACCTTGATAGACAATGATGAAGATGTCTATAGTCATTGGTTTCACCAACATTGTGCTATGATATGATGAGAGATAGCGTTGTTAGTCAAGGCCTTGATGTGGAAACAATGTTGGTTACTATGATGCTACACAGATGGGTTACCAATCTTATTCTTCTTATGAGGAATTATTTAGATTGAGAATGACCAAGTACCATTATGAATACCTACCTAGTTAAGAGGGAGTGTTGAATAAATTGTAACAAGGTTTGGTCTTCACAATGACATGATCTTTGTAAATGATGAACTAAAAGAAATAAAATTATTTTTGTATGCCTTGTTGCATGGGTTTCATGAGCAAGAGGTTTATTTGGTACTAGCTCCCATTGAGAGCCTTGGGATTTAATTTAAATCAAAGAGTCAATGTCATGCTCTTCTTAAACCTATGTGTAATATATACAAGTCTATAGAAAAGTCTAGGAGCCCTCCAAAGACAAGCACAATCCCTCTTGATGAAGTCAACCTCCAAACAATGTAAAAAAAAAGCAGTCATGTTGGTTCAAATAAGGAGACACAACAATTCATACTCTCATGTCAGCTTATATGAATGACTAACGACTATACATAAGCATGTAAGATCCACATTACAGGAGCATAAAATTTAGAAATCTTTGGAAGTTTGGATAAGGTTCAGGATCTCAGATGCCTTTGAAATCTCAGGGAAAATTATAGTGAGTACAGTTTAGAGATCTCACACTTCTGATTTTTCGGAGGGTAGATACAGGATGGATTTCATAACTCTTTCCACTATATTTTCGACATCCTCACTGTCTTGATATAGTTTTGGCCTCCTCCCAGTCTCGGTGATCACAGTCATCACTGAAACAACATTATAATCTCGACATACTTGTGAAGATGAGGGTCTTGAAGTGACACTCTTTTGTTTGGCCTATTCTCTAGATACAGTCACAGTCTTGACATAATTATGATGAGAAGGCTTCCAGTGATCCCATATAAATGCACTCTACCTCATGAACATAGTGATGACCTCGTCATAGTGATCTTAGTCATAATGAAGATGTAGTTTCAAGGTCATGATCCTAATGAAGATCTTGGTGGTGTAGCAATGATGCATCAATGATATCAGTGCAACAAAGTGCACCTATGGTGAAAAATTCATGATCTCGATGGATCTAAGTGCAACTCTCATTCATGTATATGGAGATCTCATTGTTATGTTGAAGACCTCGGTGAAGGTGCAACAATGGTTTTGCAATAGTAATGAAGATCTCGATGGTGTAGTAGCGATGGCCTCAATGTTGTAGCAGTGATGATGATATCAACAATGATGAAGAATAGGATTGGTGTCTTGGTCTTGGAGTGGCTAAATAGGTCAAGGGTCATGGTATTGGTATTTTTCAATTGGAATCTCTATTAGAAGAATTTTGTGCGGGTTTTCCTCTCAAAGAGTGAGAGGTTTTGGTCCTGGAATAAAGCCAACATCTTGTGTTCTTGTCTCTTTGTTTTGCTAACTATTTTATGAACTAAGAACACACACTCTAATAATAAGCAGTGAATATTGTGCTAATAAGAAAAGTTAAAAATGCCTCACAAATAGTTTTCATGGCGAGAAGAATCTTATTAACCTAATTTTCGCTAGATCCTTCAACATGGTTTTAGAGCCAAGGTGTTGAAGTGAAAGGAAGGGCAACAAAGAAACATTCAAGGATCAAGCTTCAAGAAGGATATCAAATTAGGTTGAAGGATATCAAAGAAAAGGTATCAAGATCTACATTTAAGGATCAAGCCCTAGATCAAAGAAGCAGTCTACAACAACAAGATCTTTTGTCTCCATAGTCATCATCAAAATGCCACCAAGACTCTCATCAAGATATCTACAAAGAAATAAAGCTCAAAGGACCTCAAAAACAAAGATCACATCATCTTGGAAAAGGATGAAACCCTAGAAGTAGTCCTAATCTACACTACAAAAGAAGGAAAAGCATATTAAAGTCAAGAAGGCATTGCCATATTCAAGGTTATAAAAAAAGCAAGGATCATCTCCTTGCCCTAGAAGATCATCCGAAAAAGCAACAAATCATCCTCATTAAAGGGAGCAACATTTTTTATTGAATAAATGCTTTTTCATCGGAAAGAAGATCATCCAAGAGGAAGCTTTAATACATCTTCAACCATCATCAAAATGATAAAATAAAATGGTACGTCTTCACTTGTCTTCGTAGTTGCAAGGAGATTTATAAGTTGGATGGGTCATCAAAGGTCCTTTGAATTCATGGGAGGGAACTCTTAAGGTTCTCTCCTCCCTATGTAGCAAGAAAGGAGACACAAAATAGATATATGAAATTCTAGAAGATATACTCTCTGAAATACAGTGAAGATGGTCATATCACTTAGACCTAATTGAAGGTATCAAAGAATGAAGGAATATCTTCATGAGATCTCAATTGGGATATATGGGAGAGACAATAAGAAGATAATCATCATTAACTAATAAGAAAGGTAACAAATTTCCATGAACAATAAGGTTACCTCATTCGACGACTTGTGGTCTCTATGCTAGATATAAAAAGGACAAGTTGTAGGAAAAAGTGTTGAAGGTAAAGGACTGAAACATTTCTAGAAACGAAAGGGAAGTTTGGTCCTCAAACAAGAAAAGAAAGCTCATATCGCCGGAAAGATGGAGGAGGCTAAAGAAAAGAACCAAGGAAAGAGGGAGCAACAAATCTCTTTATGATCGAGATGGTATCCCTCACAAAAGGGTCCTGTCATAAGCTCCTAATCTTTTAGATATGACCATGATAATAAGATGAATCGTGGCATCATGGAAGCATGAAAAACAAGAGCTCCTAACATCACCAAGGGAATCGTGAAGGACGAAATCCATGGCAGTCAAACATGAAGGATATAACTCTTGGGAATGTCATTGGACATTGTAGGAAAGGAAGAAGTCATCAAGGACAAGGCTCATTATACATCAAGTAAAAAAGGAAGCATTTACCAGATGGGGATATGCAAGATCCTCAAGATTCTTTGAAGGAATCCTCATTGAATGGTTCACTAATATTAAGAGGAAGCAAGTGTTTCATCAGGAAATCCAACTTATGGAATTTATGAGATGATGGTATAATGACATGAGAAATGAAGCAAATCAAGGGGTTGAAGATATTTTCAATCAAGGAAGTTGTTGGAAGAAGCCTAGATGACCTAAAGGTAAAATGAGGTATGTATGCTTGTATTTAATATTATAAAGCCATGTCATATGGTTGCAGGTAACATGGATCACTACTTCGATCTTGAGAAGCATGATCAAGGGAAAATTATCTCCTCCTCTGAAAGGACGCAGGAAGGCATAAATCACACTAGATGAAATCAACATAATATGTCCTCATATGAAGTATGAGGTGGTTGACTACAATTAAGAAAATCTGATTGAAAGCTAATGGGAATGGAATGTGTGAGGAAGGAAGAGATCGCGAGATATGAAGCCATGATGAAGGCAATCAACATCCAAAAGACCAAGAATATTTGACTAGGAAATCTCCCGGAAAGATATGAAGACTCTGATGGAAGTCTGAAAAAGATGAAGACCCTTGATTATGGATTTCTTTAGGAGATGTTTCAACATGTATGAAGGATGTTGATACCTACAAGAAGACGTCATGATGAAGATCCATCTCGTAAGGTACTATTTGATTTAATGTTATGTTTTTATTTCTTGAATAATATCTGGATGAGTTCATGCAGGGCTATTGGAACAAGAGTTGTAAGTACAAGTACAACTAGCATTCATGTGGTGGATGGAAATCCCTGAAAGAAACATGATGAGGAAGAAGTAGCAATATGACGAAGGTTCCAGATATGTATCAAGAAGGCCACTTTCCATGAAGAAAGGAATGACACGACAAACCAAGAAGGAAAGTGATGGATGGCTAATGCTCTACAAGAAAGAAACTTGAATGAATTTCATGACATCAAGGAAAGAAATTAATCAAGTGGCTGAAGGACCCACGAAGAAGAACCTTTTGATGAAAAGGGGAGTCCCTAGTTAAGAGGGAGTTGTGACAAGTCCCTAATTGAGAGGGATCTTGGACAATTTCCTGGTCAGAGGGAACTTGGGTACATTCCTTTACAAGAATGGGCATATCTTCCCTAGTTGAGAGGGGGAGATAGACACAACATTCTTGTCTTCATTTGGGAAGAAAGAATGGAGGATTGGGTAATCATTTGGCATTTGATGTGTAGGGAATCCAAGATAAAAGTAGGCAAGAGGACTGATATTCTTTGAGGGCTCGGAACCCAAGATAATAATAGTCCGAGAAGGTCATACTCAGTGAACACTCGGGTGGGTATGTACCTTGAGAGACAATGATGAAGGTGTCTATAGTCATTGGTCTCACCAACATTGTGCTCTGATCTGATGAGTGATAGAGCTGTTAATCAAGGCCTTGTTGTGGAAAAAATGTTGGTTACTATGATGCTACACAGATGGGTTACTAATTTGATTCTTCTTATGAAAAATTATTCAAATTGAGAATGACTAAGTACCATTATGAATACCTCCCTAGTTAAGAGGGAGTGTTGAAGAAAGTGTAACTAGGTTCAGTCTTCATAATGACATGATCTTTGTAAATAATGAAATAAAAGGAATAAAATTCTTTTTGTATGCATTGCTGCATGTGTTTCACGAGCAAGATGTTTATTTGTTAGTGGCTCCCATTGAGAGCCTTAGGATTTATTTTAAATCAAAGAGTCAATGTCATGCTCTTCTTGAGCCTATGTGTAATGTATACAAGTCTATAGAAAAGTTTAGAAACTCTCCAAAGGCAAGCACAATCCCTCTCGATGAAGTCGGCTTCCAAACAATGTAAAAAAAGTAGTCATGTCGGCTTAAATAAGGAGACACAACAATTCATTCTATCATGCCGACTTATATGCATGACTAACCACTATAAATAGGCATGTAAGATCCAAATTATAGGAGCATACAATTCGGACATCTCTACAACTTCAGATAAGGTTCAGGATCTCTGATGCCTTTGAAATCTTAGGGAAAATTACAATGAGTATATTCTAGAGAACTCAGACACTTCTGATGTTCGGAGGGCAGTTACAGGATGGATTCCAAAAGTCCGAACGCTAAATTTTCGGCCTCCGCACTGTCTTGATATAGTTTCGTCCTCCTCCTAGTCTCGGTGATTACATTCATCACTGAAGCAACATTATAGTCTCGACATACTTGTGAAGAGGAGGGTCTTGAAGTGACACTCTGTCTCAGCATACTCTCTAGATACAATCACAGTATTGACATAATTATGATGAGAAGGATTCCAATGATCCCACAGAAATGCACTCTCTGTCATGAACACAATCATGACCTCGACATAGTAATCTCCGTCATAATGAAGATGAAGTTTCAAGGTCATGATCCTAATGAAGATTTTGGTGGTGTAGTAATGATGCAACAATGATCTTAGTGCAACAAAGTGCAGCTATGGTGAATCAGTCATGATCTTGGTGGATCTAAGTGCAACTCTCATTCATGGATATGGATATATCGTTGTTATGTTGAAGACCTCGGTGAAGGTGCAACAATGGTGTTGCAGCAGTAATGATGATCTCGGTGGTGCAGTGGTAATGGCCTCAGTGTTGTAGCAGTGATGATGATCTCAACAATGATGAAGAAGAGGATTGGTGTCTTGGTCTTGGAGTGGCTAAATAGGTCAAGGGTCATGGTCTTGGTATTTGTCAATTAGAATCTCTATAAGAAGAATTTTCTGCAGGTTTTCCTCTCAAAGAGTGAGAGGTTTTGGTCTTGGCAGAAAGCCAACATCTTGTGTTCTTGTCTCTTTGTTTTGGTAACTATTTGATGAACTAAGAAGACACACTCTAATAATAGCAAGCAAAGATTATGCTAATAAGAAAAGTTAAAAGTGCCTCACAAATAGTTATCATGGCGAAAATAATCTTATTAACCTAATTTTCCCTAGATTCTTCAACACTGTCCTTTTGTGCGCATGTTGGCTTTTCTTCATAAATACACTTTCCCTTATCCAAATTGAACACTTCAATAGTCAAAATTGGTCCTCTCGAAAAGAGGAATCTAGTCCCATGGTTGGAATTTGTCAATGAGCTGCCAAAAATTAACAATGATGCCACTCAACGAGCACCACAAAGTTATTAACTAGATGACAAGCAGTTTGAGACAACAAAGGTTTATAAGATGAGATGGGAAGCAGAGGAAGAGGAAAGAAAGGTGGACCAACTAGAGTGTAGAATAAACTTGAAATCCAAAAGATTTAATTGGGCATGCTAGTGGAGGTTTTCCTCAGTTGCAGACCTCCCTCTTCTCAATATAAAATGTTCATTTAAGGAAAATATCTATTGTTTCAAAAAAATGCGCTCATGATTGGTAAACCTTTTGAGATCACCAATCCTCTTAACTTCCTTGCAACCTGCTTAGAGTGCACTCACAAAGAAAATAACTTCCTTTGTGAGTTATATCAACATGATGTCTTGTTATTTCATGACAAAGTTTGGAACACCAATCATTTTGTGGGGGATATTCAAATAAGAGATTTTTTTTCCTTTTTGACAAATCAAGTTGACTAGGTTGTAGCTCATAAAGTTGTTGAAACAATTTTGATAGTATTATATGGATAAGGGCAGAACACTCCATGCCTTTACAAGTCATCCATAATAATAAGAGTTTGATTTCTTCTCCCCTAAAGGAAAAAATTGCATTGAAGAATAAGCAGAAGGCCATTAAATGTTGCTTGGATAAAATCAACATACTTAGAGAACTTGTCGAGGAAGGATGCAAAGGATGCAAAGTAAGATGGAAACAAGCTAGGGGGGACATCAAGCAAAAGGTTCTATTAAATCCTAGCAATTTACAGATTGCCTTGGAGAGAGAGCAAAACTACGTAAGATGCATGGGGAATGTGGGGACAATTGGATCAGACTAAATTTCCATTATCCCATGATATGGTTCCTAAACAAGCCCTATAAGAAGGAATATAAGCTGGCCAAGGAAAAGGAATTTCCTTGCTAGAAAGGTGTATGTGAAAAAGGAGGATACCTCCTTCTAGATGAAGCATGATAGGTAGAGTTTAGCCTTAGCAACCTCCATGGGAGCCCTGTTCTCTTCGACTTTGACTAACCGCTAGTTGCATAAAGGACATGTAACAATTTTGGTGGGGGGAGATGACGAGTGTCCGAATTGACACATTTTCAACACTTGCCCATAACCTTTTTGATGTCATTCTTCCACTTTCCATTCCTTCTCTATGCATATTTCATCCATTATCACCCTATTTCTAGAATATATATGAATAATCTATTTTTCACCACTTTTTAGACATTACTATGCATCATGTTGTGAAAATGCCATCTTTCATACTAATATTGTCAAACAAGATCAAAATTCAATGGCTTCAACCCCTCTATGTTGCTGCAACACTAGTTGCAACCCCACAACCAATGCTACCAACCGACAAATAGGTGCTAGAACTCCTTCAACCAAGACAAACAAGTGTTGCAACTCCATGCCATTATTTCAACTCCTCTACATTGCTGCAACTCCGACATGATCGATTACATAAAGGAATGTTGCAACTCACGAATTTCTTGGACTTTGCATCGCTGCAACTCCTATTGTTGCAACCTCGACATACCATTTCAAGTCATCAGCCAATGCTCCAATAGTACGCCCAACACAAGTCTCTCACAATGGAAGGTGATGGAGGCAAGTGGGTGACCAATTAAGAAGGACAACTCGATTACCAATGACCCCTAGTTAATCAGAATCAACCTTTACTTAATTCCCACCAATTTTTGAATATAATGTTGTAATTGAAAAAGGCACCTAATTCTCTCAATCTAGCTGTCCAACCTTACATTTAGTTTAGATTGCAAGCATCTTGTATAACTACTTGGCTTCCTTCGAAGCCTAGGAAAAGGAGAAACAAAGGAAGGATTTTATGTTATTTGTTATATAATTTATCTTTTCATTGTAGTGGAAAGTTTCTTTGTTTAAATCATTCAATGTCAATTATGTGATTATGTGACTGAAGATTTCCTCATCTAAGGAGCTAGAGGCCCCTCCTTAGGTCGGTACTACTAGGTAACATTAATAGGTAGCTAGCATTTACAATTTTATTAATTTATAATTAGTTCCTATTGTTGTAGTTCCTTTCATTATTCTTTTGTTGCAACTCCATTAGTTTCCTTTTGCTGCAATATCGATATTTTTCTTTGTAGTCACGTTACTTGTTGCTGCAACTTTCCAGTAGCTTACTTTTACTATGTTTTTAGTAACAGTTTATGATTCAGAGTCATGTGATGTTTCCATATTGTTTCTAGGTCGTTTGCTTGTCATTCATTGCATCATAGGCACATGCCATTGCATCTTTCTTACAACAAATCAAGAATATAATTATACTTGAAAATGTCACTAACAATTGGTATGTTTACTTCCCTACAAGTGTGTTTACTTTCATGAATTGTGATTTACTTTCCTGCAAGAGTGCTTTATTTCTTACAAATTGTGGTGTGTTTAGTCAAATCAATAACTTGTTAAAGCACCTTTATCTTGTACCATGACAATCACCATATTACTGCAACTTCAAGACACACAACATATTACACTAACATATATTGTGCACGCTAGCTTGCAAGTTCCACGGGAACTTCAAATCGACAATTTAAATGTACAACTAATCAGTTGCTCACTAAGAAAATTAGAATTAATTGAAAAGCATGTCTATATGTTTTATTCCCACCTTGCCCTATGCTTTGTGTATAGATGCATCTCCACTATAGGGACCAAAGGGTTGAATGATTATCAATGACATTGGTACCTAGCAAGATGCTTTGATCAAGAATTTTGGTTAAAGATCCATATCCATAAGAACAATCTATAAATTCAATTCTTTCCCACTTTTTGGTGTTTGGTGCATTGATACATATCAAGTACAAGAACTGAAAGGTTGAAAGCCTACTAACATATGACCACCTTGGAAGACACCTCGATTTGGTATTTTGGTTGGTTAAGAATCTATATACAAAAATAAAGGGTATGCGTTCAATTCAAAATCAATATCCATTTGTTCGATAATAAACATGTTAACATACACAATTCTCAAATTCATTTTTCTTAACTTTGGTCCAATATTCACTCTTGATATTTAGAAAAGGAGTTAGTGTTGATCTCTGGGTATTGGAAGACCACCCTTTTTTGTGGTTAAGCACATTTATTCGTTGTTAGATTGTATCATTTGTACCATGCCTTCTAGATTAAAAAGAATTGCACTTCCAATCCAATCAATGTTAAAATGAAATACCATGTGTACTAACAAGTGTTTTTGAAAACTAGTTAAATGTGCTTTTCAAGGTACATGTAATCCAATTAGTGAGATAGTGGAATAAGGCTTAGGTCTTAAGAGGTGTTTCTCAACATTTAATGAGTGAGATTTTTAGGGTAAAGGCTTGCATCCAAAATTGCTTAAATATTTTTCTTTAGTTCCAAAAATCACATCAAACAAAATTGTAATTATTTGTTTTTCTTTTTTACAAATGATATTAATTTTTTCTATAATAAAAACTTTATAAGGAAACGCTTGAGCACTTCACCATATTTGTGAATCCCCAATACAAACCTGTCAACGTTGATCATCTAGCTTCATAGGAAGATTGAGTGACACACGCAACAAAGGAAACTAGTCAAATGAGTCAACCACAAAACCTCTTATATGAGGTTCAAAGCACTTAACCACTCAAGCTCATGACACCTTCAACATTTTAAGGTGGAAATAATATTTAAAGAATTCTGAGGGTAGTGACATGAAAATGATAATTAACATAACAACCATAAATCATATAGTACATTTATGTTAACGCCATATCCATACCCTTTGAAAGGTTACGTGTCATGTGTCTAATATTAGTTAACCAAACACACTTAACTATTAGAAAAACCAACATACCATTAGATAATAGTAATTGTCTACTCATATTTAGATGCATTTGTGATGAGGAATGGTTAGGTTCATTGCATCTTTGTTTGGTTACTTCCATATTTTCTCATCACTTGTGCAAAAGTATTCATATTTATAACCTTGTATATTCAGGTGAATGCTATATGTAAGGGCAACTAGTGGGTGTGTATGTCTCAAAATTAAATGCTTTTACTTGGACAATGATGCTGCCTTATTAAAGATAGAATGCCAATGTTCCTGAACTCTCATATAGTTATAGAACTATTAATGATTTATTGCATTGAATTTTGTATATATACTATTGTTTCATGTGTGTATTTTGCTTATTACCATGGTGACAATTGTGAAGTATTTTATTTTGTTAATAACCATTTATTACGTTAATTGTGATTGTTGTATTATTTTTCTGAATAAAGACTAATTCTATTAAGATAAGAAGAGTATAGTACAGTCAAGCTTGCATGCAAGCAAAGCAGAAAAGCATGGGAGCTGAAGGTGATAAGCTATCCACCTTGCTCCTTGGAGACAATCAAGGAGAGGGCTATAGAAAACACGGGAATACAAAAAACTAGAACTAAGCAGAGAGATCTACCCTGAGAGGGCAGTTACTGCCACACAACATTTTTTGCCTTTTTTCTTGCTTACTTTGACCCATCCAGTGGAGTTTGGCTGAGCCATAACAAGTTGTAGACTATTCTGCTCTGGCGGCGGAATATCCTTATTAGAGTATGAGGACGAAGATAAACGAGAACGTTTCTAAGAGATCTGAGGGGCAGAGGGGTCAGCTGGATCAACCGAGGGAGCGTCCAGCGTAATCTCAGCATTCTGTCCATCTGCTTCAATTTCCTCCTCATCTGAACTAGAGGAATCGATATCGTCCATAGGAGGGGGAGGCACATAGGGATTCCAACTTTTGGATTTGGGTTTGCGATTCAAATTCTTCTTTTTGTCGAGGAACTGGGTACAAGAACTCTGGAGGTGCCCCGTTTGATGACAATGGCAGCAACGAAAGGCTGTATTCTCGTAATCCAAGGTTTGAGTCCAGTGGAAATATCCAATCTTGAGATTAATCTGATCCGACAGTACTTTGCTAATATCTATTTCTGCACAAATTCTGCCGTAGTGTAGAGTCCATTTGCCTTTCGTGAAGAATCTATAGCCAAGTAGCATCCTAAAGTGTCTGCAATGGCTAAGAAGACAAAGATATGCCAGAGATGCGCCGGAAGATTCAGGAGCCTGACCCAAATGGGAATCTTGGTGATGACAATTGTAGAAGGGTCGAAGTCTGGAAACCAAGGGGTGAGAAAAAGCCCAGCCGAGCCTCGGAACCAAGGGCCTCCTATTAAGGCCTTCTGGTAATCTTCATTTAAGTCAAAAACCACAATGAAGAATCCTTTTGAACATAAGTAGATCTCACTTTTTTTAGTCCAATTGGTATGGATCCATTGGTATAGATCCGAAGTGCGAGGCCAGAGCCCATTAAATCTGCATATGAGTGCGGATTCTGCAAAAATCTGATAGTGATCATCAATCTCAAGATGAGAGAAATTGATGGAAGGAATTTCCTCTGATTTGTCTACCAAAAATGGCTTTGGAGCCCCAGATGGTTGGGTTGCTTTCGAAGAGGGTTGTGGATGGGCAGCGTCTTTGCAGACTGCATCTTTATAAGAGAAAGAAGGGGCAGAGGAGGTCTGCCTAAAGGAACCACCTCTTAAACGAAAGGTAGCCACAATAGAAGCGTCCTTATGAATGTTGTAAAAGGAGAGAGGAAGGTGATTCATAAGTTGCTTACCCTTGTATAGCAATCTGAGGTAAGAGGAGGGGATCCCCAGCCGACGTTCAAGTTTTTGCAAAAGATCCTGCACGAGATCTGTTACACGTACCCATTGCATTGTCGTCTTGCCCGAGAGATTGACTTGGATTTGAAATGCATGTGTTTCTTCAGGCAGATTTGACTAGTTCAAGAGAGGAAACTGCTTCCAACCAACAACAGACAGATCCAATTCCATATTCGCCAGTCTTTGAGCATTGACCAAAGCTGGACGAGGGGCACAGATGCAGTTGATGAGAAATGCCTTCCTTGATGCCTTTATAGGCCTATTCATCAGGTTCGGGAAGCCGATCCGTTGGGACAAGGAGCCAACTTCCCGCATATTGCCTATTATCCGCGCATTGGGGTGGAGATCATGAGGTGTCGAGTATGAGAAAGAACAAAGTATTTTAGACCTGGTCCCTGCTACCTGGCTCCAATAGGTCAAGGTTTTCTTAGTACCATGGCGAGGATAGGGAGGGGTTTTCTCCTGAAATACATTCACAACTGCAGGCCCAACAACAAGTGTTCCGCCACTACTTGCAGCCTCGGGTGCTACCTCTTGGGCCAATGCGTTAAGAAAGGGCTCCGGCCAGACGCGTCCATTGTGGTCATTTCTTGCCTCCAACGACCCATCTGTATCCTCTGAACGTGCTCTTGATCTCCTTGAGGAGGACTCCCCTCGTTCCCCAGAATACTCTCCTCGCTCCACAGGATTGCCCTCCTCTTCCTACACTAGGGTCTGAGCCGAAACACCTTGTTCTATTCCAGATCCAGGCACTTGACTTTCTTTTAGCGCCATTCCAAAGTTGCAAAACGGTTTCCTTGACCGGCGGAACCACGAGCCAAGTCCACCACCCTCACAGAGAAATGAAGTCACGCCATCATGATTCTTTAGAGAAACTTCTCCTTTGCACTCGGCTTCCATTTTTTTCCGTCGAAATTTTTTTCTCTAGTGTCTTTTGTTCAATCGTGATTGTTGTATTATTAGTTTACAATATTAATTGGATTTATTTTTGGAAAATGGTGACCATCTAATAAAATTTTAAATTTCCAAAAGAAACAAAAATAATTTTATCAATGAAATATTGAAAGCAATGATATGTTAAAATTCATTAAAAATTAATAATTTGTGATGAAATTTTTTTAAATAATAAATTTTATAAACATACATTATGAGTACTTGTAAAAAAACATTGATTGAGAATACAAAAATGTGAATGTAAATTTTACATACAAATCAATGCCAAATTAGATGCAAAATAGCCAAAAAGGATAAATAAATTTCATGCAAAATGCTAATAAAGTTTTGATTCAATATTAATGTCCATATCAAAAATAAAATATAATACAAAATGTCTCATATTTACATTTAAAGACCTCAAAAAAACTATTTCTGTGAATACACAATAACATATGATTAAAAAAACTCTCATATAAAAATGAAGTAATTAAATAAACTATACTAGATTATCATTGACAACCAATTAAATGGACTATAATATCATTGACAACCAATTAAATGGACTATAATAGATTAACGTTAACATGTTAAATAAAACTTATAAAACTTAATTACATTAACCTTGTACGTTAATCTACAATGATTTTTTAGCAACTCTTTCCCGTTTAAACTAAACTATTCTTAAGAACTATATTATAAAAATATATGTGAGTATGATAAGCTGGATAGTTAACAATAACTCTTACCACTTGTAAGAAGTGATTGTGCAAAATCTTTCAATATAACAATAACAATGTCAAAATCTTAGTTATATCAATATTCTCCCCCAACAAAAAAAACGTCCATAAGAAAAATCAAAAGTACTAATGAAAGACACCTATCATGGAGAACGCTAACATATCGTCCATGTTAACGATTTCATAGGGTGGGATGTAGTCAAAAGAATCTTACGAGTAGTTGCATACTCGTTCAACTAAAGAAGATTCTTCTAGCATGATGACATAGCAAAGTATATTAGCTTGAGAGTCTAATTAGAGTTCTTTTGTCACGAACAGGCATATAGCGTGGTAGAAGCAGAACAGCCCATCAGCGAGGCACGGGTCTTAGATTCAATTCCTGGACTGTCCAGTTTTCAGTTTTGGGTGGAAAATACGTTCCAAACAATTCTGATAGGATGGTTAATAGGTTCTGCTGGAAACGGATTTTTTCGTCACGTTTACAGATTCTAATTTTCGAAAGAGGTCAGATTAAGATGACGAAACTCAAATAGAAATAAATCAATACATACTTATCATTTAGACAAAAGAGTAGTCTGGAATAACGTGCCTATCATTCTCCACAATCTTACTAGGTACGACCATGTATTGAAGACCTAACCATCCCAGAGAAAATCAAACATTAGACATAAAGAAGATGAACTGTTTCAATGCAGCAGTGAATGCTATCATTGACATGCAGCACTACACTGCCCAATCTCAAAAATAATTGGCGACTTAACTGAAAAGAAATATGAATTTTAAGAAGCTTTCTCAGTAAAATATTACAATTGACATCCAGAGAAGTGATACGCAAACAGAGAAAAAATCTTAATCTGAATCTGAGGAACCATCCAGTGCTGTAGGATCAAAAGAAAGCACCATTTCTGACAGTGACTCTCCTAAATCCTGCACATCAGCCTTCTCCAAACCCCATGCTTCTAGCAATTGACCTCCAGGAGAATCCCTTGCAATACCCAAACTCTGGAGGTCCTGTAACCTCTTCTCCAAGAATGGTAGAATTGCTCTGCTAGATCTCAACCTTGTTGCCATGGGAATGGAGAAAACATCTAGAGAACCACGTCCATTTGTTCCAGCCAATGGACTTCTCAGTATTTCTCCATGCTGGCCTATGAAATTCCCAAAAATGCGGGGGAAAGGCAATGGTATAGGAAGGGGACACTGGGATACAGACAAGTGGGAAAATGACAATCCCCTTCTGTAGCTTTGCTGTATACCAGAGATGGATTCTCTTACTTCAGAGATAGAAGCTTGCCCTCCTCGCCCTGAGACCAAGAAATACTTTAATTTTGATAAAACTGATAACTGTGATAATGAAAGGCTTCCACTAAAAGCTCCATACAGTCTTGCAGTGCAGAAAGATAAGTGTTCATAATTCTATAGCATTTGTCTGTAACCATAATATCTATTATCTACTGCACAGTTACCTGCTAGAACTTCTACTAAAGGTTAGTGTTCAAGTATGAACAAAGACCATTTTTTAATGGAACCAATGGAATTTAGTTTACCTGAGTGTAAAGCCCCCTGAATTACCAAGTTCTCTGCTCCTTGGGTATCGGGGGAATTTTCTGCTACATTGGGTGTCAATGGATGCAAACTTCCTAGAAGCCCCCTACTTGGAACACCTGAAACGAACAACTTGTATGAATAATCCAAACATAGATAAAGCTTAGGCATTTAAATTTCAAATTATTCTGTTAACTTTTACAGCAATCTCCATCACACAATATTCTGTGCAGATACAAACCTGCTATAGCAGGAGCAGGTATTGCTGCATCCAAAATTGCCACAACTTGCTGCCAAGATTGAAGTGACAAAGTCCTTATCATCATTTCTATGTCCAACCCGCCAATAGCAACTTCTGAGGTGGCTGATGGCCCTGAACTTCCTATCCTGAACGGAAGAGTTGCAGTATGAAAAGTAGCAGCATAAACTGCACTAGAGTGGAAAAGATTTGAATCATCAAGGAAAAGGAACCGAGAAATTTCACCTTCAAAACAAACATGTAAATACAAATTAGAAAGACAGACCTGACAGAAGTAAAAAACTCTGGTGTACTATTGACCCTAATCATAATAGTGGCTATAGCAATCTAAGTCGCTGTTGGAATATATTCATTAGTCTAATTTATTTTAACTATAGTAATTTTAGAGAAAGACGCAAATAGCAAAATGACTATTTACCATATTCTACTATAATCATGTTCAGTTAAACATTTAATCCTGTATAGATATGGCATTTGTTCCAACCAGGAAGCCAAAAAGAAGAATCTATTTAATAATATCCTTTTTAATGCAATACAATGAAGCTAGAGAAGTATAATCTCTTCTCTCTTTATGTAAAACCAACAAGTTAGGATAGAACTCTGTATCTGACTGTATGGGGAAAGAACCCTGGAACTGCCTATGAGCTTCCACCAGTTTTACCAAGTGAATATGGAACATCCAAAACCATAAAGACAACAAACCTGATTTTAATATTTTTCATCAGTGCGAGCATTGCTGCAAGTAATGTCTCAACTCTACGTATACTACTGGAAATACATGAAAGATATGCCCCAGAAATATTACAAAGAATATTTTATCGCAATTGTAGTGATTTACTACATTATCAAAGTCTCTCTTTTTTCTTTCTATTTTCCATGAGAAATATCCTTGTATTCTATCTGAGTATTATACATGTTTCGGTCCTCGAGGGGACTGCTCAGACAACAAGGTGTGAAGCCATTACAAGAAAGTGAAGTAAACTACTTCAATTAATAAGAAATGATATATATAATTTATTATATGCAAATTGATGATTTTTATAGAGGGCCCCTAGCTTAAATATGGCCTTGGTGCCTTTTCGTGAAGGGGTATGATCTTTTGATCGTGTCCTTCCTAATTTGGCTATAATTACACATATTTAATATCTTTACACAAGATTGCACAAAACGGGTACGAGTTTCCGAAATGGGAAGCGATACAAAACGCGACCTCCCCAAATTTTGGAAACGGGGAAACGCGAGTATATATATATATATGCTTGGCCCGTTGCCCTTCATCCAATACACTACTACCCATGACACTGCCACTGCTACATCCGTACTACAACTCCCTCTCAAAATGTTGCGTCACGCTGCCCATAGCACTGCCACTGCTAATTGTTGCACTGCAACTCAGTTGCTGAGAAGTAAGCAACTAAGAAAGCCACCCAAAAGCTAACATATTGGTCTGTCTGGATACCCTATGATGTTGAAGCTACCTCTACTGCTAATCTGTGTTGACCCTCTGATGCTACTGCGTTGCTGTTGTATCTGCTATGTGCCTCCCGCATTGCTCAACACTCTACTGCGTTGCTTCAAACTTTAGCACTCTAGCTCTGGCACTGTTGCTCCATCATCCCTTGCACCAACTGACTCCCATCATTATGCTATTGTCATTAAGGGCTCCGGTAGCCATATGTGATCCAAGAGTTTGGGCACCTCAAGGATCCTACCCATGTGATGTAGTCCTCCGACTATAACTCACTGTCGCCCCACCTCTTCTCTAGAGGTGCATGAGTACTCATGGCGCAATCGTCATCGTCGCCTTCTCCGTCATCTTTCACTGGAGCAGCCTTCAAGTCAGACTTCTCTTCCTAGGACACTGTGTGGTGAAATGTCCCTGTTCCCCACACCTGAAGCATCTGACTTTGATTATATCCTTTTTCTTCCTCTTTTGCTACCCTTGTTGTCCTGATGATGCGAGAGTTGTATCCTCCTCCTCCTTCTTGGCTTTGACTCCTTTGTCACTACTTTCTGCCTTGGTTAACCACCTAATCTCTTCCTGTTGAAGAGTTGCCCACATCTCCTCCCAACTGGGGAAAGAAGCCTTGCCCAAAATGCTCTGGACAAAGGTCTCCCAGTCTTCAGTGACTGCATTCAGGGTAGTCCAGAACATGAACTCAAGATCTGGTGTAGACCCCACGGAAGTCAGCTGGTCTCGGATCCCTTGCAACCTGAGAAGGAAGGGATCGATTTCTTTTCCCTTCAATATCTGATACCGTCTCAGCTGGTTCTCAAGCAACCCTCATACAAGGTGGTCAAGGCCTTCCACATCTCCCTTGTGTCCTTTTCAGCAATATGTGGGACCACATGATCCTTGACCCTGTCCAAAATCATGCACTTCACCTTTGCTTGAGCCTCCTCGTATTTCTTGAGAGGAACAACATCGACTGGAACAACAACTACTTTCAAGGCATAATCCTTGATGCGATCCTTGTCCAAGACTACCAGGATCCTGATCTTCTAGATGACAAAGTTGGATGCTCCATCCAATATGTCTGGATCCCTTAGTTCATTAACTGCCATCTCTACTCAAACAAGTATAGAACAAGTTCTCTTCTCCCTCTCTCGTTGCTACCCCAACAAGACTCGAATCTGGATTTCTTTGGCGCTAAAAATCCTCTAAGGAACAGGTTCATTCTAGACTCCCTCTCAGTGTTGATTTCCATCACGGAAATCCTCCCGCCAAACAATGTCGAATCACCCCTTCTCCAATCCTCCCTTGCTGTTGTTCAGCAACCTAGACCTAGATTTCTTTGGCAAGAAATCTATTAAGAGAGTGACTCCCTCTACCTCGGTTTCGTCTCCACAAACACTGTTCTGCAACAACAGCAGTAGCGTCCCACCAACACCACAGATTGAATTTGCACTACTGCCCCGACAACTGAAGAATATGAGCTCCTCTAGCTCTGCGCAGTCACTAGATGAGCTAGATCAACTCCTCCTGGCCACTGCGTCACTCCTTCCTGATCCAGAAAAATGATGTGGCTCTACATGAGCCTGATCTGCCCCCTCTCTACTTCTGCGTTGGCCTAGATAGCTAACGGAGTTACTGTGTGGGATCCTCCCAGCTACTGCGTCACCTCTTCTGCACTACGTCACTCTCCCTCTGGGTCTCTGGCTCTGGAACAACGTTGTCACTCGGGATAACTACCTCTCTGCAGTGGATTTGTTGGATCTCCCGGCTAATGGCTTTATTATCCTATGATTTGCAACCCTCTGATACCATGTGAAGATTTTTTAATCTTTACAAACAAAAATCCTACTGCATTCATTGGTTTATCATCTCCTACTTGTTATTTCATTCAACAAGTTATTTAATTATAAACAGTGATGAAAAACACTACAACAGACTACACTGACATACAAATTATAAACCGAAACAGTATATGAGACAAACACACAAGGGACACCGTTATTTTTGGACAACACGTCCCCGGAAAAACCCAATGTGGAAAAACCGTTGCAACAAATAGAGGGTTTGTATTATTAAGCAAGCATAATCTGAGTACAACAGGTTGCCTCTCGCACCGGTTAACCTTACAGAGAAATCATGGCAACAAGAAATACATACGAGGGTTTACCTCATTCCCCAAGTCACGGCTGATCCAATGAGTGATCTGACCCTCTCGACAAACACGGTGAAGTCCCTGCGCAATCATTACGCCGGGCAACGTGTAGCCTCTAGAAGACTGTGTCACCCCTTCTACTGGATCGATTTGCTGGATGAAGACTGATGTTCAACCTTCTCAACTCAGAACCTTGCTTCTCCAACAAAATCTCGAACTTTTGACGAATACTCTGCACTGCCACTGCAAGGGACCCTCCGAGCTTGCGTACACCTTTGCGCTTCCTCCCTGATGCTCAAGCTACGTCTCTGGTATGTACTCTTTGGCTCGGAACTTCCTCTCTGATCCAAATCTCTGTTTTTACCCCTCTCACTGCAACTCAGATCACTTGTTCGATTTTCTCAGCAAACCACACCTTAGAAAAATTGAACTGACTGATCAACTTGGTGCATCTCCAACTGACCCTCAAGCCTCCTCTTATACTTTTCATGTTGATAAATCAACGACCAAAATTAAGTCCCTAATCGACAGCTAAGATTAAAATAGACTTGATCCTCGTCTCTTAAAAGCTTCTTACCCATATTTTTATTAATACCCATTAATATTTTTATTTTCCTAAGTTTAGACTTAGGAACCCCATTAAAAATATTAATTATTTTAATAAAACACAAACCAGGTGGAATTTCACCAAACGATTTTTGAGTCTTGGAGATCTTATGTATTCTAGCCCCTCCACAAAATTTTGGAGCTAGAGCACATCTGATGCTACCCAAAATCAACATTCTACAACTAATTTGGCACTTGGGATGTTTTTTTGAATATAAATGCAATAATATCATATATATATATAGATGCTTCGCTTCTGAGGATTTTTGGAAAATGATGTCTCTGATGCTTCGCTTCCAAAAGATGTTCCCCCTTCATGCAACATTGGGCTAACGTCTAGGGTTTCTATTGCTATTATGTGTATTTTCATCCATTGGAAATTGCTATAATTTGTTCTCTTGTTTATTCATTGAATAGACCTAATTTTTCACTTGCTTATTATAGACTTTGGGGTTGTTTTCTTGTTGCTGTTATAAAATATTTGCATTCTGTAAATTGTTGGTTAAAACCTTAGCTGATATTAGTAAAGTGTATTTTCTTGACTGCATGTGTTTGGGTGCCTATTTGAGCCCCTGAAACTCTAATGATGCCCTCTAGATTTAGCCATAGGGACCTTTGAACTCACTCTCTTGAAATTACACCTTAAAATCACCCGACACCCTAATATTTCATACTTGTTGTTGTGTGTGTCTTTTAGTAGAACCCTTAGGGGGTATTTAGCCTAAAATCATTTGGTTTATTTAATCCTTAAGATCTATGTAACAAACTAAATTTATATGAAAATTACCACAAATAATGTAAAAGGCAACAAATAAGATTAATGATTAATTAGTTAACAATTAATGGAAAGGTATGTTCCTAAGGACATAACCGTTAGTGAAAGGGTACTTACCTGGCTATATATACAGGACCCTCATTCTCATTTGTATCATCCTACATCAATTATTTTATACAATATACAATTTACAATTACTATCCTACAACAGATGTCTTTGTCCACTAAGTATTTTAAATATTTCCGCTGCGTATACGACTTTTGGTCATTACATTGGTATCAGAGCCACATTTGGCTGATCACCAAGCCTTTGGCCATCAACCTCCCGACAACCTTGTTATTGTCACAATTAAAGCATTTTGCTACACCAAAGTCTGGAGCTTCTCCAATTCACCCGTTGGCCCTTGGCCATAAAAAAAAAAGGAAGAAAAAAAAATCATATAAAAATATACTATTAAAAAATA
>APFE030987274.1:48412-62309 GCA_000404065.3 Pinus taeda
ATATATATAGTCTGGTGTAAAGTTTGAAGGAGAACATTCATATATATAAAAAGGTTCTACATTATTGATAAAAAGTGAATGATAAAGTTAAAAAGAGGGAATCTTTCCAAATATCTTTAAAACTATACATAAGAGAAGGAAGAGTATATAATATTATCTTGATTCTTCATTAAGTGGTTTACAAGCCCGTGGTTTTAGCAACCCATGGTAATTTCCCATGGTATTTTCAAGGTAAAAGAAAAACAAAAGGAATACAAAAACTCTATATGTGAATGGTAAGTTTTACTTTTACGTGGAAAAAATTAACTGAGTCAAAGGAACATAAGTGGACATTTATTTTATGTTGTATGTGAAAATTGCTAAACAGAAATTCTATCACTGCAGCAATTGATTTATTTTACCTACTTATTTCTTAATAAGTTATTTATGAAATTCCTTCAGTAAATATTAAAATAAATTCTACTGCAGATATCATACCATTATATAGAAACAAATATATGCACAAGAATCAAACACATCAACACAGTTATTTTTGGACAATTGTCCCTGAAAAACCCAATGTGGCAAAACCAGTGCAACCGAGGAGGGCTTTATTAATCTTCAGCAACAATCGCTTTTACAGAAGAAAAAAAATTGCAGACACTGGAAGAAAACACCTGAGATTTTTCCCTGAGAGTTTCTAACACCCTGGAGGGCTTCCTTTCCCTACTGCGTCATTCTGTGTGGCTTTGCACTACTCTATCCTTCTCTGCGTCATCCACTGAGTCTTTGTGAACTGTGTCTCCCTCTGCGCTGTCTCTCAGAGTTCTTGCGTCACCTCTTCAGAGCTCCCTAACTGTTGCTAATCGCCCGCTTTTCCTCCACCCTGCAACTCTCCCTCTAAAATTGATTTCACCCTCTCTGAAAATCGATTTTCTACGGGATACTAAGTATTTGCTGGTGTATCCCCAAATGTCCCTCAAGTCTTCTCTTATACTTTTCCTGTTGACGAATCAACGACCAAGATTAAGTCTCTAATCAACGGCTAAGATTAAAACCGACTTGATCCTCGTCTCTTAGAAGCTTATCATCCTTATATTTATTTTTATTTTCCTAAGCACATCCGATGCTACTGCAAATCGACACTCCCTCTTCGCGAGGAATGTGCTCTAGTAATGTTCCACCACTGAACATCACACTAATCCTCCAGCACCGGTACTTGCGATGATGCTGGGCTTGCTGCCCTACATCCACTGCACTGCTTCCTCCAGTATTGTTGCCCATGGCTTTGTCACTGCTACATCTGTACTACAGCTCCCTCTGCATCCATGCTGCTGCTGGTCCTTCCCAACATTGCATCTGCACTGCAACTCTGATACTTATCCATTTCTGCTATTGAAATGGATTTTTTACCATCCGCATCTTCTCCCTGAAATAAACGAACTTTGTTCTTCCTAGGGCCTTGGTGAGGATGTCCACCACATGTTCTCCTGTAGGAGTGTAGTTCAACTACGTTGCTTCCTCGTTGGACACATTCTCTAACAAAGTGACACTGAATATCAATGTGCTTCGACTGATCATGAAATAATGGATTCTCAGAGAGCTTGATGCAACTTTGATTATCACACATGATCCTGGTCGCCTCCATCCTTCTTCTGAATAGGGTCACAAGAATTTTTCAAAGCCATATGGCTTTGCACGAAGCAGTGCTAGTGGCCATATATTTTGCTTCAGCTGAGCTTAGAGCTACAGATTTTTGTTTCCTACTGCACCGGGAGATCATCCCTGATCCAATGTTGAAACAATACCCAGAGGTACATTTTCGATCTACTGAACTTCCAGCCCAATCTGCATCTGTAAACCCACTCAATCTGATGTCAATACTTATGGTGTACAATAGTCCATACTCCATTGTTCCCTATATATATCTGAGAACATGTTTGGTTGCTGCCTAATGCACCCTCTTAGGTTCCACCATGAACTGATTGAGGGTGTTGACAGCGTAACAAATGTCTGGCCTGGTATTGACCAGATACATCAGGGACCTTATGAGTTTCCTATATAAAGTGGAATCAACATCTTTGTCTTCTGATGCATCAATTTTCTTCTAGTTGGTGATCATTGGAGTAGCCATAAGCCTATAGTCATGCATCTTGAATCTCTTCAGGATTTCTGTAGCATATCTCCATTGTCCAAGGAAGATCTCACCCTTCTGCTGCCAAACTTCCAACCCCAGGAAATAATGCATTTATCCCAAATCCTTCATGTCGAATTCTGTGGCTAGATTCTTCTTACAGTCCTCGATGAGCCTGGATAATCCTATAAGAAATAGATCATCCACATATAATACTAGGACTAGAGGCTCATTCTCTACAACCTGATAGTAGAGATTGGGATCTGCATTACTCTTGATGAACCCCATCTTCTGCAAGTAGCCACCAATTTGACCATACCATGCTCTAGGCACCTGTTTGAGCCCATACGAGGCTTTCTCCAATCTGCATACATGAGATTTCTTCTCATGTGTCTCGCTGCCTTCTAGTTGTTCAATGTATACTTCCTCTTCTATCACCCCGTTCAAGAATGTCGTCTTGACATCCATCTGATGAATCTCCCATCCCATCTGTGCTGCAAGAGATATCACGGTTCTAATAGATGTATACCTAGCTACTAGGGCGAAGTTCTCTTCGTAATCTATTTCTTCCTTCTGAGCTTTGTATTTTTCCACACTATCGTCTGCAGCGTATTTGATCTTGTATATCCATCTCAAACCTACCACTGATCTATCCTGAGGCCTAGAAACTAATTCCCAAACATCATTCACCATTATAGAGATGTATTCCTCCACCATCGCATCCATCCAAACTTGATGTTGAATGACCTCTTGAAAACTAGAAGGTTCCCCAACCTAAGCTACTAAGGGTTGATATCCGTCTGGCCATCTTCACTCCCTTTTACTATTCCTGGGTGCACCAATGGAATCTTCTGCATCCCGTAGAATCTGTCGAAGTTCCCGACTAGTTCTTCCTCTGGTAGTAGGTGCATCTGTTAGCTCTTCCTCTTCCTGTGATTCCTCCTGTTTTCAAGGAGAAGTTCTGGTACTGGCTTTCGCTGGTTGAAGTGGTTTGACCAACGGCTCATCTTTTGACTGCTCCTCGGAAGGCATTTCTCGAGATTTTCTGAAGGCCCTATCTTCCATGAACTTCACATCTCGTCGAACTACTACCTTCCTTCTCCCTATAAGATAGATTCTATATGCCTTAGCATTCTCGCTATATCCCACAAGATATCCTTTCTCTGCAGTTTGATCTAACTTCTTCTGCTTCTCCTCGAGCATACGACAATATGCTAAACTCCCAAATATCCTGAAATGACTAACTTTAGGTGTCTTCCAGATGAAGACCTGCTCTGGCGTAATCTTGCCCAATGCCCTATGCGGAGTTCTATTCTGGACATAGACTGTTGTGCTGCATGCTTCTACCCACAAGAATTTTGGCATATCCTGATCATACATCATTGCCCTAGCTACTTCCACAATAGTCTTGTTCTTCCTTTCTGGTACTCCATTCTGCTCCGAATTGTAGGGCGTTGTCCACTCTCTTCTAATGCCCTCCCTAGCACAAAAATTGGTGAAGTCCTTGTCGACATACTCTCCACCATTGCCTAAGCACAACACTTTTATTTTCTTTCCTGTCAGATTCTCCACTAGAGCCTTGAAATCTTTGAATCAACAGAAAACCTCATCCTTGGCTTTTTAGAAAATAGATCCAAGTCTTCCTAGAATGGTCATCGATGAAGGTGACGAAGTACTCGGCACCATTAAGAGATTTTGTGGACATCGGTCCGTAGATATCAGAGTGTATCAATCCTAGTACACTCTTGGCCCTATTTCTACTTCTAGGGAACGTTGTTTTGGCATACTTGCCCAGAGCACACCCTCTACATACATCATCTCGTTCAGTACTAAGATTTGGAACTCCTATTACAGTTTTCCTGAGAATTCTCATAGCCCCATGGTGCAAATGTCCCATCCTTCTGTGCCATAGTTCATTCAAATCCTTGTCTCCATTACTGCCTATCAGTGCCATTGGTGATTATAGCTGCAACCTTTACAACATGTTACTTTTGATTCCGATCTCTACCCTCTTTTTCCAACTCGGGTGTTTGACGTATACTTTCTCCTTAATGAAGAAAACGTCATAGCCCTTGCTTTGAAGTTGAGATACAGAAAGTAAGTTCATCCCCAGTCCTGGCACATGCAGCACATTGGTAGCTCGGAACCACTCTCTTGTTTCTGTTTGAAAAACAATAGTACCCTTCCCTATTGGAGTACACTTTGCCTTATTCCCCATGGTGATCTGAAAATTCATTCTTTCCTCATGATAATCTGAGAAACATTCGCGGATTCCTTTCATATGCCAGGAGGATCCACTATCTATATACCATACCCTTGATGATGTAGAGCTTGCTACGCAAGCAACTTCTTCTCCCAATCTGGAAGCCAACATAGAGAAATCAAAATTTCTATCTCTTGTGCATTCTTTTGAAAATCTACACAAGTCTCCTAACGTGGATGCCTCTGTATCATGCCCTTGACCCATAATTGATTGTCCCTTCTTGTCTTTGAATCTTCGCTCTGATACCATGTGAAAATTTCTAAACAGAAATTCTATTACTGTAGCAACTAATTTATTTTACCTACTTGTTTCTCAATAAGTTATTTATGAAATTCCTTCAGTAAATATTAAAATAAATTCTACTGCAGATATCACACCATTATACAAAAACAAATATATGCACAAGAATCAAACACATCAACGTAGTTATTTTTGGACAATTGTCCCCAGAAAAACCCAATGTGGGAAAACCGGTGCAATAGAGGAGGGTTTTATTAATCTTCAGCAACAATCGCTTTTACAGAAATTTTCTTGCATAGACACAGGGAGAAAACACCTAAGACTTTTCTTCGAGACTTTCTGACACCCTGGAGGACTTCCTTTCCCCATTGCGTCAGCCCTGCGTCATTTTGCGTGGCTTTGCACTGCTTTATCCTTCTCTACGCCATCCACTAAGTCTCTGTGAACTGCGTCTCCCTCTGCGTTATCTCTCAAAGTCCCTGTGTCACCTCTTCTGAGCTCCCTGACTGCGGCTAATCACCCCCTCTTCCTCCACCCTGCAACTCTCCCTCTGAAATTGATTTCACCCTCTCTGAAAATCGATTTTCCTTGGGATATTGAGTATATGTTGGTGTATCTCCAAATCTCCCTCAAGTCTTCTCTTATACTTTTCTTGTTGACGAATCAAAGGCCGAGATTAAGTCTCTAATCAACGGCTAAGATTAAAACAGATTTGATCATCATCTCTTAGAAGTTTCTCATCCTTATCTTTATTAATACCCATTAATATTTTTATTTTCCTAAGTTTAGACTTGGGAACCCATTAAAAATATTAATTATTTTAATAACTCCTCATTCAGATGGAATTTCTCAAAATGATTTCTGGGTCTTGGAAATCTGATGTGCTTTAGTCTCTCCACCAATTTTCATAGCTAGAGCAAATCCGATGCTACCACAAATCAACATTATACCCCAAAGAGATGAATAGTCGCATTTCACTAGGGTTGTAACTTTTCAAAAAGAAAACGAAAATATAAAGAGAAGTTTTATATTATAAAGGGGTATTTTAAAAAAAAGTTCTAGTAAAAAAGAAAGGAGAGATATAAAGTTTAAAAAAATATTAAAAATTAAAAAGGTTACATGAAAGCATATCTCTTTATATAAGTATAAAGAGAAACATTCAAATATATATAAGTGAATATAAGAAAATGGTAGTATTAAACTTTATTCCTTAGTGGATTAAAGGGAAGATATATATTCTTATCAAACATAAAAAGGTAAATTTGGAGAATATTCCAATTGATAGTTAATTGTTCACAATCCATCAAATTAAAAGAAATTTTATATATTTAGACTACATAATACCTTAAGTCATCTCGACAAAACAAATGGGATCAATAATTGAAAAAAAAATGACGGAGCTCAATTCTAAAATGATGAAGAACGAAAGGTTTTCCTATAAAAGTCTTTCAGTTACAGATCACGAAGTAATTACATTAAAGGAAGTATCCAAGGAAGAAAAGTTAATGTTGCTATCAGCGCAAGCAACAATAAAAATTATATCAACATCAACTTGGAAAATCAACTATTAATTCCAGATCTAAGCATTGGTGTAAAGAAAAATATTTTTGACCAAAAAGAGTATAAAATTAGTGATCTACAGTTGACAATCGGTCATTATGAGTACATATCTCGATTTCATGTTGTAAGGACAGATAAAAACACTGACATCATACTCGGTCAACCCTGGTTTAAGGATTTGGGTACATTCATGTTAAACATAGAGAAACAAGTTTTGACGTTTCCTTATAAAGGGAATATGATCACGTTTTGAGACATAACAAGTAAATCAAAATCAATAAAATCTTCATTAGAAGACCTTAAGGATATCTCAAACTTGATGTTTCAAGATAACGAAAAAACTATATCAAAGAAACAAAAAGAGCTTGAAGAAGTCATCTGTAGCAAAGACAGAAATTTTGCGCCTCAGAGATCACCAAGAAAAACTACTTGAACAAGTCAAGAAAGCTAAAGCATCAAAGAAGGAACTCAAGGAGCATTTATTAGAACAAGAAGAAGAAAATTTACATTTAAAGAGCATTAACCAAACATTAGTAAAACAAATCAAATGTTTAAAAGACGAGAAGCGTGAAGACCAAAATAAAGTTGACTCAGAGAATGAGGAAAGCTTATGTCTCAAAATCCATAATCAAAATCTGCTCAAATAGATTAAAAAACTTAAGGATGAAAATAAATCATTGACAAATAGGTTCAAAGAACTTGTCACAAAGCAAGCATCAAAATCTCCAGATGTAGCAGTCCAAACTGAAGAAACAAACATCAATACCACTAATCTCGCAGTTTAGAAAAATCCAAGCCATATTGAAGTAAAAACGTACTCAAAGGTTGTCGTTCATATAGAGGACACCCCAAATAAGGATTCATTAGTTAAGTCAACAACAACAATGCCTAATGGAAATTAGGAAACTTCCATAAAAACGTTTAAGGAAGTTCAAACAAGAAAAATTCCTTATCTACATTTGAATCACAAGAGTAAACGCCTTAATAAATCTACAAATCTTTCACGGATAACATAAACAAACTTATGTTCCGAAAACTACTGAAATAAGTTCAATCCAGTCATATGATAACTATTCACCACACATCTCCAAGGGTCAGAAGATTTCCCAAAAGATTAATCTAGGATGGTCTAATCCGTTTTCAGCAGTGTGGAAAAAGTCCGGAAAAAATCGGTATTAAATCCCCAAAACGCGATTTTTTTTGCTGACCGATTAAATCGGCCAATTTTTTGCCGAGTTTTTCCCAATTGAAAAAGTTGGGATTAAATCGAAAAAGTTAGCATTAAATCAGGACTTTTTCCAAAAAATCGTGAATGAGGTAGTTTCTTTAACGATTTTTTCTTTTTGAAAAATCGTGATTTTATTGAAAAGGTCAAGATTTAAAAAAAATGAATATTTTTTTTTTTTAATTTTCTGACTTTTTCAAAAACTCTTGACTTTAACGATTTTTTCAATTTCTGTACCCTTGCCGATTTAATCCCGACTTCGAATTTTTCCACATTGTTTTCAGTATGACAATTTTGTCTATCACTCAGACCATCATATCGTCTTGTATCAACAAAGATGAAAGTTCAAAAATGAGAAAATATTCCAAACGACAGAAGAGATCTGATCCATCATCAGTAAGCTTCGAGGACAAAACTTTTTGAAGGGGAAGGCAATGTAATAAACTTAATTTATATAAAAATAAACGCAAATAATGTAAAAGTCAGTGTGACAATTTTGTCGTGATTTTATTGAAAAAGTCAGGATTTAAAAAAAATGAATATTTTTTTATTTTTTTAATTTTGCCGACTTTTTCAAAAACTCTTGACTTTAACGATTTTTTCAATTTCTGTACCCTTGCCGATTTAATCCCGACTTCGAATTTTTCCACATTGTTTTCAGTATGACAATTTTGTCTATCACTCAGACCATCATATCGTCTTGTATCAACAAAGATGAAAGTTCAAAAATGAGAAAATATTCCAAACGACAGAAGAGATCTGATCCATCATCAGTAAGCTTCGAGGACAAAACTTTTTGAAGGGGAAGGCAATGTAATAAACTTAATTTATATAAAAATAAACGCAAATAATGTAAAAGTCAGTGTGACAATTTTGTCGTGATTTTATTGAAAAAGTCAAGATTTAAAAAAAATGAATATTTTTTTATTTTTTTAATTTTGCCGACTTTTTCAAAAACTCGACTTTAACGATTTTTTCAATTTCTGTACCCTTGCCGATTTAATCCCAACTTCGAATTTTTCCACATTGTTTTCAGTATGACAATTTTGTCTATCACTCAAACCATCATATCGTCTTGTATCAACAAAGATGAATGTTCAAAAATGAGAAAATATTCCAAACGACAGAAGAGATCTGATCCATCATCAGTAAGCTTCGAGGAAAAAACTTTTTGAAGGGGAAGGCAATGTAATAAACTTAATTTATATAAAAATAAACACAAATAATGTAAAAGACAACAAATAAGATTAATGATTAATTAGTTAGCAATTATTGAAAAGGTATGTCCCTAAGGACATAACCGTTAGTGAAAGGGTACTTACTTGGTTATATATATAGAACCTTCATTCTCATTTGTATCATCCTACACCAATTTTTTTATACAATATACAATTTACAATTACTATCCTACAATGGATGTCTTTGTCTACGAAGTATTTTAAATTTTTCACTGCGTATACAACTTTTAGTTGTTACAAGGGAAGTCTCCCTAGTTTGGATTATATCCAACAACAGCAATGACGGGATTAGTTGCTAAAGTGACAGTGGTAACTAATCCCATTGTTGTTCTCAATCTAAATTGCTTAGTAAGGCTTTGCACTGAATTGCCATATTTTGCAGTAACACTGTCCCAGGCAACTTCCCTGCTGCTCCAAGCTCAAAACTGCCTTCCAACTTTGAAGCTTCATAACAAGCTCCAAGATGCTGCTGCAATTTTTTCCTCCAAGCTGCTACTGCTCCAAGTTCTTGTATGCTGAATGAGATAACGATTTAGGGGTCAGGGGTTAGTTTAAGAGTGGTGGTGGTTCCAAACCTTTGATAACTGGAGATAGGATCAGTATGTTTGCTTAGCATAATCTTCAAGGGAAGGAATAGCTCTCTGATCAAGAAAACAAAAGAATAAATAGGATGGAAATGATGGAGATCTTCCTTTTTGCAGTTTGCTGTTTTGAGCAATATTTATTCTTGTCTTGTCTTCTTTTGTTTGTGAATAAGAATGTCAATCTCATACTCTCCAGAATAAAACATCCAAACAATAGGACAGGAGCTAAGTTCAGTCTGGAAAGTCTCCTTGCAATACCCACTTTATGAGGTATTTTGAGTTAATGAGGTACTAGTAACAAGTAGAAAAAAATTAACTAAATTGTTACCAAGTATGAATACCATTGTTTTACAAGCTACATAAACATTCAAACATGTTAATTCATATCAAAGTAAGCTCATTAAAACTCAAGACACAATAAATGAATCAACACCATGCAAACTCTACCTTCGTATTTCATTTCTCTCAATTTTGCCAATTTTAACAAGATAAGAGCACAGATATATGTTCATACTTTTAGCCAAAGAAGACAGCCCCACTGGTACTGTGAGCCCACTAAAAGATGAAAGTTTGACAAAAGAGATGGCATCATGAAGCCTTCTTGTCATGGAACTTCTTAAATCTTGAAATTTCATAAAACTGCTTGGATCTCTAGTTGTATACATGACAACAGGAGTACGTACATATTCATCCACTAAAATTTCCAAGAAATCTCCTGCTATACTTGCAAAACCACAAGAGTCATCTACAAGAAATTGAAAACCCTGCAAAAGAACCAATCCAAAATAATGAGATCTGATGAAAAAAATCGAATTATATACTATTACAAATAGCAGTCCCAAAACTCCAAACACGCAATTTAAAATGTACAGACAACAGCGCCAGCTAGCAAGAAACATTATCTAAATAGAATACCTAAGCAAAGTTTCATGAAACTTTACTTGTGGGAATCCCTCTGCAAGCCAAAAGAAGGGGGGAGCTGGGGTATGAATAGATTATATCTTTTTGAAAAAGCCCTTTCTGTAAAATCTGCATGGAGGCTGATTTCAGGTGAGGTGCTGAGGAGGACAGTCTTGTATTGGAATACATGTGGACAGCCCCTTTTCTAGAATGGGTGAGGAATGAGAATAAATTATGTAAGGATAGCTTAATGCTTTGAAAAGCTATCGTGAGAGAGATTCTTTGATACCAATGGCATGGAAGGTTGGAAATGGGAAAAATATCCAGATTGATTTGGATGCATGGATTGGTCTGACAGGGAATAGAGAATTCTCATGAGATTTGAGAATAGCTCCAGGAGGGTGGGAGAGTAACTCTCGTAGACATCTACAAAGGGAGAATACAAGGAGCCTAGAGTCTTCAAGGGGAATGTATGAGTGCTGATAATTTGGGGCTAACTGGTTAGTCAAAGTGTGGGTGGTGCAGCTACAAGGATCAGTAAGAAATGGCAATGATCAGACTCCATGAGGAAAAGGATCAACAGGTTTGGACAGATGCAATGCATATGGGGGTGTACATGGTCATAAAATGATATAATTTGCCTCTCACAGGTCCTGCAGGAAAGCTATACTGGAGGGAAAAAATATGGAGGATGTAGACCCAACAGAAGACGAAGGCCTTTTTTTGGCAGACAGCACAAAAACTTTAACCTTGTATGATTTACAGTCAAAGGGATGGAAGTGTTAGTTTTTGTAGAATGAGATGGTGTTCTAGTCTCGACAGTTGTCAGAGAGGCTGAGAAACACTAGGACTCCATAACCCAGAAAAGATTTCAGTACAATCCACCTAGAAATGCCTTAATTAAATTAATTAATCAGTAATTAAATTTTTCCTAACTCTATCTTAGGAAAAATGATTAATTAACAGGAATTAATTGAAGAAAGTGAGATTTCTCTAGAAACACACACAGATTGACTAGGAAATAATCTCAGCTAATGATTAAGTTTTAACCTTGGCTGTTGGAGTCCCACAGTGAGATTATAAGAAGTCGATGGGTAGATGGAGGTACACACTTGAGATCAATTTCCTTGGGCAGTTCGATTTTCCAGAGAGCAGCAACATTCTGCTGGAAGAGTCTGAGCCAGAGAGGGGACACATAGACAAGGAGGGGCAGAGACAATGAGTCCTGAGAAAGTTTTCAAGTTTCGGAGAGTCAGAAAGAGGAGGCCGAAATTTTTCTCCAAGAGGCTGCACAAAGGCAGCGCAGAGCCTCAAGTAAGCAGCTCGATTTGGCTGAAGTGGAAGACGTTTTCAGTTCTAGAGGCCGGACAGATTTTGCAGAGGGCTAAAGAAGCATTTTCCCAGTCAGCAGCAGACAGGACGACTAGATTGGCAGCAGTTTCACGTAGTTTGTTTGGCAAGCAGCGCTGGGGTGACGCAGAGTCTGTGCAGACCACTTGGACAGTGAGCTTTTCAGAGGTCAAATAGTGTCGAGATTGCTCGGAGAGAGGGTAAAATCCCCCAGTAAATTTTTGCCAGTATTTCTCTTGGATAGGTTCTCCAGTTTGACGACATTTATTCTACTCAAAAAAATTTCACCGCTGCTTAATAATAAAAATTCTCAGCTACTGCGCCAGTTTTCCCACGTTGCGTTTTTTGGGGACTTTTGTCCAAAAATAATGATGTTATATCTTTTGTATGTATGTCTAGTATCTTCACAATTTTCAGTTTATCTTCCACGGTATTTTTATTTGTGAAGATTGCAATGTAATTAATTCGTTGTTGTCGTAACAATAAACTACTAAATTAATTTACAGTTAGAAGAATTAATTCCAATTGCTGCAATAAAATTTTAGTGAAATTTTCACATGGTATTAGAGCAAATTTGATCAGATGGCAAACCTTAGAAGCGAAAGAAGAAAATTTGTTGTTCAGAGGGAACAGCAGGACGAATTTTCTAGGGTTGCACAATGCCTAGCCAAGTAGTGCAAATTGTTGGGCAGTTTCATTTTTTAGTGCAAGGTTGCAGAAAAATTTGGCTTGCCAAATTAAGTGATTCCAATAGGCAAAGGGAGATTCAGTGGCTCATATTTTCGCTGAGAAAATTCCTTGTTTAAGAGCAAAAGGGTTTTGTAGCAGTTGCTAGAGTAGAATCAATGTCGGCTGGAAGAGAAAGTGCACACATAGAGGGAATTTCTCTCAGAGGGTTCTAGTTTAGAAAGCCCAAATTTCCAATTACAGTTGGCAAAAGCTGCACGCAGATTTTTTCACTCTAGAAGAGATTGTGAATAGCAGATTCAACAGTGAAGCAGGTGAAAGAGGGAGATCTCCATTCCAATTTCAAACATGGCCACAACAGGGCTTAGAGATCAAGATAGGTTAGAAGGAGCCTGCAACTATGTCATTTGGAAGGCTAGGATGTCCTTCCTGTTAGATGAACACTACCTGAAGAGCTTTCTAGAGAGCGTGGTGGCAGTACCGACCTTTGAAAAACGCGCGCGTTTTTCCCATGGGCATTTTAAACGCGCCTTTTATGGGAAAAAAGCGCCTAAAAAATTTTTTGCCGCTTTTTTCAAAAAAAAGCGCGCTTTTTTCAGTAAAAATCGTGGGGGCGGCGGGCAGCGGGTTTTTAAATGAAAAAACACATTTTTCATTTGCCATTTGGACAGCAGCGCGCGCGAGGAAGAGGAGAGGAGCTGGGAGAGAGGAGCTGGAGGTCGTTCTTGGCGATTCGAAGTGGCTAGACTCACTATTTCAAGAGGAGATCGCCATTTTCACCGTAGAAACGGTATGTAGGTTAATTTTTTTTTGTTTTCATTGTTTCAAAACATTGTTTTTCTATGTTTTTAATTTTTTTTTGTTGAAAAACTTCATATGGGCACCATTTTTTTTTGTTTTCATTGTTTTTAAAGAATTGTTTGTATTTCTTCATTGATTTGGGATGGGTAACTTGGTATGGCTATGGGAACCAATTTTTTTTTTTGTTTTCATTTTTTTTAAACATTGTTTATGTTTTTTCATTGTTTTTGGCATTTGCTTGCCATTTGGTTGGGTAACTTGGGTTTGCTACTTTGGATTCTAGATATTTGTAACTTGTAATTTTGTAAATGGAAATGCTAAATTGTAATCCTAAATTCATATTTCCTAATCCTTATTAATTTTAATTTTTTCCCATAGGTTTGCAACTTCAAATTAAAAAAACAAACATGCCAAGGAAATTGGATCCTTTCTGGGATTATGGTGAGCCTGCAGCTCCGAATGATAGACAAAACTTGAATTGCAAGTTGTGTGGAAAGGAGAGACGCGGGGGGGTGTATAGGTTGAAGTATCACCTTCCACAAATCCCTGGACATGATGTGGGACCTTGTACAAATACAAATCCTGAACTTATCCTAAGAGCCACGAGAGCACTGGGAGAATTAGAGCAGACTAGAGAGGCCAAAGAAGAACTGAAAAGGCAACTAAGAAGGTCAGCTGAAGGAAGTGGGCCAAGTGGCGCTGGTTCTACTGCAGCATCAATCAATCCGGTAGCTGCATCATCATATTTTGTTCCTCGAACCACACCTGGTTCACAACTTCACAGCCATCTATCGTTTCAATGCTAAAAAGAACCGAGAAAGAAGAAGCTGACAACTTGCTAGCAAAATTTCTCCTCTGGAGTGATATTCCTTTCAGCATCGTAAGGAATAATCATTTTTTCCAACCTGCTGTTGATGCTATTGCCAGTGTTGGCCC
>APFE030987274.1:69870-86749 GCA_000404065.3 Pinus taeda
TTTTCACTTTTTGTTTGTTTGTTCAGAATATATTATTTCCTTTCCTCTTTTTTTTTTATATACCCTTCTTCTTTATTCTTTATTATTATTATTTTTTGTAATTAGTAGCAAATGGCCAAAGACCTAAAAAATGGAGAATCTCCCAATATATAGCGAAACGCTTCAAGTATGACAGCAACAAGGTTGATGATAGGTTGATAGCCAAAGGCCTATGACAACAACAAGGTTGATGATAGGTTGATAGCCAAAGGCCTGGTGATCAGCCAAACGTGGCTCTGATACCAAATGAAGCGAACAAAGTTGCTTCTAAAGATTAATTACTCCAAAAGACTTGGAATATCAAGATATCCATTAAGGATTTAAATATTATATTAAATATATGAATAAGAATAAGAATCAATGAATTACAATGAGAACGAGAGGCTTTCTTATATACCTAGCAAGTGTCTCTTCATGAAGAGTCATGTCCTATTAGACATGCCTTTTCAACCTTAATTACTAGCTTAACTAACTATTATTTATGATTATTATCTTTTACATTATATTTATATTATTTATATATTTTATTCGTTACAGAGAACCCGGTTCTTCATAGAAGAACCCGATTCTTATGGGTTCTTCTAAGAAGAACCCGTACTCGAATCCGGTACTTAGGGACGAGAACCCGAGACAGGTTCGAGAACCCCACCCTCGGGTTCGGGTACCTGTGCAACATAGCTATAAAACATCTATAAGGGCTAGGATGATGACATAATCACTTTGTAGTGAGACACATCTTCATCTGGACCCTGGAAGATCTACCAAGTGTGTGGTGCAAGTGTGGAGCCCGCTGAGCACGGTGAACCAAGTGCATCATCCTCATCCATAAAGGTGGAACAAAAGCAATCAATGAGTGGTGTTAGGGATCCATGAAGTACTCTCTGTTATGGTGAAGGCCCATGGCTTTCAGCACTCACCCTACAAGTACCAATGTGGCCCTCACGAGGGCTAGGACCTTGTATAGGGAGACCAAGCCCCAAATGGAGACCCACCTACAATCCTGCATAAAATCCAATGTGCCCCCTTGCCCTCGAATACAACAAATCATTAGCATAATCAAGTAAAAGAGCTTACAAGTCATGGAATCAATCGGACACTTCATGGTGGCATGCCCTTCCATAGTGGCTTTTGGCATGTACAAGTGTCTCCAAGCTCAATGAGGGGGTTAATCAAGGACCGTATTAGGTGGTTTCAACCTTTAAAGAGGGTGACATGTCCATGGTACATCCCTCAAGTAGTAGGTGACAAGTGATATTGTACTGAAACAGAGTGGGGATCAGGTGAATCATCTAGACCACATGTCATTGTACTATGAAAATTTGGAGGCCCAAATTTCTACTGCAGCAACTGATTAAGTTCCTTCTATTTGTTAATTACTGAACAAATTATTTACTGCTTCCTACAAAAAATATTGAAACTAACGCTGCAGCCTTAAGCAATTAAAATTAAATGTGGAAACAAGTAATTGAACAAGAAATGAATACACAACTCATTACACAATTATCTTTGGACAAACGTCCCCAGAAAAACCCAATGCGAGAAAACTGGTGTAGCAGCTGAGGGTTTGTATTATTATGGAGTAGTTTTCTGAATACAATCTATGGATGCCTTGCTAGCTATCTAGTACAGACAATATGATTGACAGAATATTAGTAAGAAATACCTCACACTATCACTGGCAATCCTGACTGATCGAGCCATAGAATAGCTTGGCCCTTGCTGCCTCGGCGCAGTCACTGCATAAGCCCAGTGTCACAGCGTCTAGGGACAACGTCACCCCTTCTGTTGATCGATTTGCCTCTGAGATTTCGATTTTGTCCTCCCAATCTCACACCCCGACTTCTAGCTTCAGAAAGCGACCTCTCCAGCAAAAAGACGGATCTCCTCAAGGCTCTACGTCAGCCTACACTGCCCAGCGTAGCCTCAACACTGCCTCTCCCGGATCTCTCTCTGCCTCCTTTGCTGAGTATTCCCAAATCGAGAGAAATCTCCAACCAGAACTATCTCTGCCCCTCACTGCAAAAAATCACCTCGAACTTCTCTCCAGGAACTGTTGCGTTGCTCTCTTCAAAAATTCGATCTTTGATCTCCCACTTGATATATCTTCCAACTGCCCATCAAGCCTCTTCTTATAATGCTTTTGTTGAGAACCAATGGCCCATATTAGATTCTAATCAATGGCTCAGATCATTTTGGCTTGATCCTCGTCTTCTTCTAGAAGTTTCACCCACAGTTAGATTAATACCCTTTAATTATTTTAATTTCCTAAGTTTAGACTTAGGCCTCCATTAAAAATAATTAATTATTTTAATAGAACTATCTCTTGGTGGAATTTCCCAAAACGATTTCTGGGTATTGTGGAATACATGTGTCCAAACCTCTTTTCAAATTTTGAGCCTTAGAGCACATCCAATGTTACCAGAAATCAACAGGTACAAGGGTAGCTATAATAAGGAGGGAGCAAATCGTGGTACATGAGTTACCTTGGCCTTTCTTTTTCCACCCTTCTTCATATGCCTTTTGCCTTTGATTGATTTTTCCTCATAATTGCTCGGGGCTCCACCCGATGAGAACATGTTGTGTAATATATGACAACAGATACCCCCTTAGGGTGGGCAGTTCATTGCCCACTAGGGGTTGCGACAATCATGGGTTCCCTAATGATGGAAGGGGCTCATCTAGGGCCCATAGGAAAAAAGGTGATGGCCATGGTTAAGGGGTAGAGCTCATGTTTGGTTTTTGCCCACGTGCTAAATTTGTATGTCCCAACCATCTTTTGCATTTTGTGGTACATTTCGTGTTGAGAGGCCAAATTATGCTTTTTCTTTTCTTTTTAGCTGCATCAACCTCTGGGCATAATTTCAGGCCCAACCCAAGGTGTGGGCAAGGGAAGGGGGAGGCTAACCCTATGTGGACCCAGTGGACACATGTGGACCCGAATGGGAACAAAGATGAATGGGGCTAAAATAAGTGGAAGGGAGTGATGTACATGGTGTCGGGGAGCGAGACCACGCAACCAAAATAGAGATTTCCCATTTGGTGCCAACCCTAAAGCTAGTGGCCTATAAAAGAGATCCCATGGGACTAGGATACAAGGCTAACCACAAATCGGGCAATGGAGGCAAGAGTATAGACCTAGCCCAAACCGGGCAATGGAGGCAAGAGTATAGACCTAGCCCACTCTTTCCGCTAAATCCCCCCACCAATCCATGCCCAAAAGTGCCCATGACAAGTACGGAAAATTACACAACTATACCTATGAAAAGCAGTGTTCCATGAGGACGTGTCCCCCCCTGGAAATGCGTCCCAGTGCTTCCTTGCACTCTGGGGACGTTCAGACGTATGCGGGACAATTCCCCGCGTCCCTAAAAAACAGAAATGTGAAGAAACTCGAAGAGGGGTGTTTCCTCCCAAAAGAGTGTTGAAGAATCTAGGGCATTCATATTAAGGTGATTCTTCTTTAACATGATAACAATTTGTGAAGTATTTATACAATTTTTCTTAGCTTGATGTTTCATTCATTATTAGTATGTATGTTTACTTCATCAAACTACTATAAAAAAAAAGAGACAAGAACACAAATATTTGGCTTTCTGCCAGGGCCAAAACCTCTCCCTCTTGGAGAGGAAAACCCACACAAAATTCTTCTTATAGAGATTCCATTGATGAATACCAAGACCAGGACCCTTGACATAATCTGCCTCTCCAAGACCAAGACATCAATCCTCTTCCTCGAACACTACTGAGATCATCATGAGTGTTGTGTCATTGAAACTCTCACTGAGATCTTTATTACTGCTTCTAACAGTTTCTCCATAGTTGTTCCTTGAAGTTGCCACCGAGGTGATTTCTGCACCCTTCATCAATAATATGATTTTCAATAACCAGATCATGATTTGTGATGACACCTTACTGTAGCTTGGGACAATGTGTGAGATCATGATCCTTGTCGAGACTGTTCACCCTTGTCATCATGGTCATAGCTCCCTTCATTATCGTTGCTTACTGCTCCTTTTAGCATATCGAGACTACATCTCTAAAATTGATTATCACCGCTCTTTATTATGCTTAGACTGCAGTAGACAGAGTCATCACCGAAATATTCTTCAACATAATTACATCAATGCTGACACTGAGATAGCAACTTCAGGATAACTGTGATCTTCATTAGACCGAGACAATGAGGACAGTAAGGGCACAAAAACACTTATATATATGTCGAGATTAATAGCACACTTCATGCTAATGCTTTGACCTTATCCGTTGTCCTTTCTCCTTCATCCATCCGAGATCTACTAAGTATGAGATCTGAGATTCATCTAAACTACAACTACAGGTATGTCAAGATTGGGTCCTAGTCCAGACCTTAGTTGGTGCTGCATCTTCATCCGAAGTAGTTCATGAACTCGAGATCTGGCTATGACTGCACCTAATGCCCAACTGAAGTGCAGTCAAGCCCTAATACAAATCTCCTTCTTGTTTGCAGATACGTGAGGTCTGTCTCTCCCCACCTGCGTATACCTGTAGCCCAGACTCATACGAAATTTCAAAGAGAATAGCGAGGTTCTAATCTTCGTTGAGTGCGGCTCCTTAACCCAATATTTACCCGAAATTTCAGAGAGGAGAATGCGAGTTCCTTGCTTGTTATTTGCAGATACCCTAGCCCACTGTAATGTGGATCTTCTACTCCTTCATCACTCGAAGGAATGCGAGATTTCTTGTCTACTCTTTGTTGACCCTTCGTGGGTATATTAGTGGTTTGTGCACTATAATTGAGCCGACGCTACATTATGAACCGACATGACCATTGCTTCAAGCCGACATGACATGTATTTATTTAATTCATTTATTTGGAGCCAACGTGAGGAATTCTTCCTTGTTTTCGCTTGCATACCTCTTGGAGGAATTCGCTTGGTCTTTGGAGGGATGCTACACAACTTGTAGGCTAGAATACATTGTACGTAGGCTCTTAAAGAGCTCTTCAATACATGACATGACTCTTTGACAATTACATAAAAACCTAAAGACATCAGGAAGAAGTCTTTGACCTAATTTACACTGCTTGCTCATGAAACCCATGAGGCAAGATTTACAATAATAATTCATTACATCATTTACAAAGATCATGTCATTATGAAGACTGAACCTAGATACACTTTCTTCAACAAAGAGGAAATGTTTCCTATGGTTCCAAAAAACTTTGAGGTCAAATCATTAAAAAAAAGTCAAATCCCTAAAAAAATTATAAAATATTATAGATATACTATGAATTGACAGGGGGAAGGCCTTTTTTGGTTATTTCATGTTTGAAGTGTTGAAGTTTCTAAGTTTACTTAGTTAGAAACCCTCGATGCACTTTATCTAATTTATTCCTACCTACTTGTTATTTTTCTTAACAAGTTATTTACAATGTAAATACTGAAAATAAACACTAGATCATACTCAACTTATTACAGATAAGCGACTAAAAGAAACAGAAACAAACACACCATATGACACCATTATTTTTGGACTAATGTCCCGGAAAAAACCCAATGTAGCAAAACCGATGAAGCTGTCTAAGGGTTTTCTTATTAAGCAATATCAGAGTACAATCTTGGTGCCGAAATTGGCCTACCCAACAGAGGTATTCATAATGGTACTTGGTCATTCTCAATCTGAAGAATTTCTCATAGGATGAATCGAATTTGCAATCCATCTGTTATACCATCATTTCAACCAACATTCTTTCCATACAGCAAGGCCTTGACTAACAACTCTATCTCTCAAATAGATCAGAGCACACAATGTTGGCGAGACCAATGACTGATAGACATGCATCATCATTGTCTCTCTTAGGGTCATACCCACACGGGTGTTCTCCGAGTATGCCCTACTAGGACTATTTCCCATCTTGGGTTCCCAACCCTCAAGAATATCGGTCCTCTTGCCCACTCTTGCCTTGGATGCCCTACCACATCCTCAAAGACTGTCGGGTGCCAGATGATTACACAATCCTCCATTCTTTCTTCCAAACTAAAGACAAGAATGTCATGTCTAACTCTCCCTCTTAATCAGGGAGGAGTTCCAAGTTTCTCTTCACTCAGAAACTTACTCGAGTTCCTTTGCTCATAGGAAATTCCCAGAGCTCCCTCTTACCCAGGGACTCTATCATCTGTGCTTTATAGGGTCTTCTAGTTGACTAACAATCCAAGAATTCGATGTCATCAATTTCTTCACATGTAGCCTATAGGGTTCAGCCATCCATCACTTTCCCCCGTCATGTCATTCCTTTGTTCCCGGAAAGTATCCTCCTTGGCTTTACACCTGGGGTTTCCTTCATAAGCTCATTTGTTTTCACTTTTCTTCAACAGTGATTGCTCTAAATCACAAGGTACACAGTTGTGACATCCTTCACAACTCTCCTTTCCTTGATCCTGCACACATACCCAAACTTTCCCAACAAGTCAGACACCAAAAACACAATATATTACCTTTTGGTGATGGCCTTCTTCTAGAGACATCTTCTTGTAGGTATCAATCATCCTACATACATGTTGACACATCTCCCAATGATATCTGTTGTCAAGGGTCCTCATCCTTTCAGACTTTCATCAGAGTCTTCACATCTTTTCAGGAGATTTCCTGGTCAAGTCTTCCTGATCTTCTAGATGTTGATTGCCTTCATCAAGGTTGCATACTTCACGATTTCTTCCATCCTCATATCTTTCATTCCCAGGAGCTCTCGTAGTTCTCCAATGGTCATCAACTACCTCATACTACATTATAAGGACATATTATGTTGATTTCATCTAGTCTAACTTATGTCCTTTTGTATCCTTTCAAAGGAGGAGATATATTCCTGTTTTATCTGCAACCACATATCACGACATTACAATATCAAATGCAAATACAAATACAATCATACATACCTCATTTTCCTTCAAGTATTTTCCTGCAGCGTCCTTGATTGAGCATATCTTCAATCCCTTGGTCTGCTTCATTCTTCATGTCATCGAACCATCATCTCATGAGTTCCAAGAGTTGGAATTTCTAACGAGACATTTGTTGCATTCCCGAACTAGGAGATCCTCTGCTGAGATCTCTATCAGAGATCCTTCAGGATCTAGTATATCCCTATCTAGCAAATGTTTCCTTGGATGACTTCTTCCTTTCCTTCAATGTACAACGAGATTCCCAAGAGCTATGTTATTCATGATTCCATACAAGCACTTGCTTCCATAATGCTACGATGCATCTTCTTACTATGTTCATTTCTGCAGGGACTTCTGATAGGATCCTTATGAGAGAGATACCATCTCAGTCATAGTGGAGATCTATTACTCCCTCTTTCCCCTGATCCTTTCTTCAGCTTCCTCCATCTGTCAGGTAATCTTTCCATCTTGTCAACCTTTCCTTTGCTTATCTGTACTTATTTGTATCCTATCAACTTGACTTTCTTTATCTGACATAGAGACCACAGACTGTTGATCGAAGTAACCTTCTTGTTTATGGACATTTGTTACTTGCTTATCATTATCAATATCAATGATGATTATTTATTCATCATTTACTTAGATCTCTCAATTGAGATCTCATGAAGATGTTTCTTCATTCCTTGGCACCTTCTGCACTTCATTTATGAGAGTATATCCTTTCTTACTTCATAGAACCTTAACAGTTCTCGTGACTTCAAAGAAGACTTTTGAGGCACTGACTTCACTCCTTCATAAGGATTTTGTCAATCCTACTGCAAGAACTTTATCTATCCCTAGACCTTCTTGCACTGATGAAGTCAATAAACCAAAACTTGATTATAGAATAAAAGATACTTACTTGATACGTGAAAACAAGATCTTCACCTTGATCATGTTGGTTGTTGTTGAGGTAGATACATTGATGCTTCTTCCAGATAGGATCCTTGCTGAAGCTTTTCTTTAAGTCCTTAAAGAATAATTGACTTGAACATTTGGTCCTTGCAGCATCAACTAGAGGTTGCTTGTTACGATGTAATAGGATAGTGCAGCATCTGATTTGAGTCTTGTCCATGCGCTCTTGAATCAAAAGGGTATTAATCTAAGATAGTGACTATCACTGAGATGTTGTAGGTGCAGCGGTGGGAGGCATCTACTGTCATGTACCCTAAAAACTGTTGTCATTCAAAAGCCTTTACTGTTGCAGACTTGTGGTTGTGAACTGTTTCCTTGATCTAAGGTCTGCCTCTTTGAACTTTCTTTGTTGCTTGAATCCTAATTCTTACATGTCTCTTTTCTACCCTTCCTTTGACTGTTGAACCTGTTCGCTCTAATACCATGTTGAAGAATTTCGGGCATTCATATTAAGGTGATTCTTCTTTAACATGATAACAATTTGTGAAGTATTTATACAATTTTTCTTAGCTTGATGTTTCATCCATTATTAGTATGTGTATTTACTTCATCAAACTGCTACCAAAAACAAAAGAGACAAGAACACAAATATTTGGCTTTCCGCCAGGGCCAAAACCTCTCCCTCTTGGCAAGGAAAACCCACGCAAAATTATTCTTACAAAGATTCCATTGACGAATACCAAGACCATGACCCTTGACACAATCTGCCTCTCCAAGACCAAGACATCAATCTTCTTCCTCGAACACTACTGAGATCATCATGAGTGTTGTGTCATTAAAACTCTCACTGAGATCTTTATTACTGCTTCTCCATAGTTGTTCCTTGAAGTTGCCACCGAGGTGATTTACGCACCCTTCATCAAGAGTATGATTTTCAATAACTAGATCATGATTTGTGATGACACCTTACTATAGCTTGGGACAATGTGTGAGATCATTATCCTTGTCGAGACTGTTCACCCTTGTCATCATGGTCACAACTCCCTTCATTATCATTGCTTACTGCTCCTTTTAGCATATTGAGACTGCAGCTCTAAAATTGATTATCCCCGCTCTTTATTATGCTTAGACTGCAATAGACACAGACATCACCGAAATATTCTTCAACATAATTACATCGATGCTGAGACTGAGATAGCAACTTCAGGATTATTATGATCTTCATTAGACCGAGACAATGAGGACAGTAAGGGAACAGAAACACTTATATATATGCCAATATTAATAGCACAGACTTCATGCCAATGCTTTGACCTTATCCGCTATCCTTTCTCCTTCATCCATCCGAGATCTACTAAGTATGAGATATGAGATCCATCTAGACTGCAACTATAGGTTTGCCGAGATTGGGACCTAGTCTAGACCTTAGTTGGTGTTGCATCTTCATCTGAAGTAGTTCATGCACCCGAGATCTGGCTATGACTGCACCTAATGCCCAACCGAGGTGCAGTCAAGCCCTAATATGAATCTCCTTCTTGTTTGCAGATATGTGAGGTCTGTCTCTCCTCGACTGCGTATACCTGTAGCCCAAACTCATACGAAATTTCAGAGAGAATAGCAAGGTTCTGATCTTTCTTGACTGTGGCTTCTTCACCCAATATTTACCCGAAATTTCAAAGAGGAGAATGTGAGTTCCTTGCTTGATGTTTGTGGATACCCTAGCCCACTGTAATGTGGATCTTCTGCTCCTTCATTACCCGAAAGAATGCGAGATTTCTTGTCTACTCTTCGTTGACCCTTCGTGGGTATTTATAGTGGTTTGTGCACTATAATTGGGACGACATTACCTTATGAACCGACATGACCATTGCTTCAAGCCGACATGACATGTATTTATTTAATTCATTTATTTGGAGCCGACATGAGGAATTCTTCCTTGTTTTCGCTTGCATACTTCTGGAGGATTTCGCTTGGTCTTTGGAGGGCTGCTACACAACTTGTAGGCTAGAATACATTGTATGTAGGCTCTTAAAGAGCTCTTCAATACATGACATTACTCTTTGACAATTACATAAAAACCTAAAGACATCAAGAAGAAGTCTTTGACTTAATTTACACTTCTTGCTCATGAAACACATGAGGCAAGATTTACAATAATAATTCATTACATCATTTACAAAGATCATGTCATTATGAAGACCGAACCTAGTTACACTTTCTTCAACAAAGAGGAAACATTTCCTACGGTTCCAAAAAAATTTGAGGTCAAATCATAAAAAAAAAAGCCAAATCCCTAAATAAATTATTAAATAATATAAATATAGTATGAATCGACAGGGGGGAAGCCTTTTTTTGGTTATTTCATGTTTGAAGTGTTGAAGTTTTTAAGATTACTTAGTTAGAAACCCTCGATGCACTTTATCTGATTTATTCCTACCTACTTGTTATTTTTCTTAACAAGTTTTTTACAATGTAAATACTAAAAATAAACACTAGTGCATGCTCAACATATTACAAATCAGCAACTAAAAGAAACAGAAACAAACACACCATATGACACTATTATTTTTGGACTAATGTCCCTGGAAAAACCCAATGTGGGAAAACCAGTGCAGCTGTCTGAGGGTTTTCTTATTAAGCAATATCAGAGTACAATCTCGGTGCCAAAACTGGCCTACCCAACAGAGAATTTCCTTGTCAGTAATACACCTCAGTTTTTGACAAATCTCCTGGCTGAAACCCTGGATAATCCTTCCGACAGCTTCTCAGCACCAATCTTTCCCAGAAACCCCAGCGTCAGCCTCTCTCTGGACAGCATCAGCCCCTCTCTGTCCCACGTTGGCCCTGCATTACCCCGGATGGGTCTGCGTCATCCTTAGGAGAACCTGCGTTAGCCCTTTGGCCCTCTGCGTCAGCAACGCTAGCCTCTCTGAGGCTCTACGCAGCTCCCTGTTGCCTCTTCGTGGCCCTGCGTGAGCCCTGGTTGGCTCTGCGTCACTCTCCCCGGCTACTGCACTGCTCTCCCGGCACTATCTCTGCCTCTTTGTCTCTTTATATTCAAATGCCCCTCAGTTGCATCTCTCGATCACTAATTCTATCTCTCTTAGCAAACCCCGCTCTAGAGAATAGAATGACTGATCACTCTAGTGTGTTCTCCAAGTGACCCTCAAGCCTCCTCTTATATACTTTTCCTGTTGACATATCAACGTCGAGATTAAGTCCCTAATCAACGGCTAAGATTAAGATCTGGCTTGATCCATGTCTTTTGGACCATTCTAACATAGATTCATATTAATACACATTAATATTTTATTTTCCCTAAGTTTAGACTTAGGAACTCCATTAAAAATAGTAATTATTTTAATATCTCCTAATCTGTTTAGAATCTACCCAAACCCTTTCTGGGTATTGGAGATCTCATGTGGCCCAACCTCTCCACCAAATTTTGTGGCTAGAGCACATCCGATGCTACCCCAAATCAACATGAAGGGACCAACAGATGTGTTGAAGAATGTAACTAGCTTCAGTCTTCATAATTGTACTTGTCAAAAGAAAAATGACTTATTAAAGCATGGGTTTCATGCTTGGGTCAATATTTTCTAGGTCAAAGTCCCCATTGTGGACTTCTCCAATTTGTCTTGAGTCATTAGAGCCATTATCATTATTATTAGACCCTACTTGGGCTTTTGTATCATGTAAACAGAATTATTTTTAAGTCAAAAAGGTAATTTGTCACCTCCACACCAAGTCGACCTAGATTAGGGCAATTCAACCTCACAAGAAGCCTATATATTGAGCAGTTCGACTTCATTTGGTAGTATCATCAACAAGTTCAATCTCTAAGAAACAGTCGCTGGAAAAGAGTGTGAAATTACAGGAGAAGGAGAGAAGCCGGGAAGAGGAAAATCGAGATTTTGGGCTACCTTTCTCTCACACGTGCGAAGATATTGAGCTGAAGCTAAGGCCGAAATTGTCTTTGTTGCAAGGACGAAGTTCTGAAGCTGGGGGTCGATAATTTGTTGTTGGGGCCGAAACTCTGATCTGAAGCTCCACTTTGAAGAGTTGTGGCTTCGAAGGCTGAGTAAACGACATCTACAAGGAGGAAGGGTTGACTTGGTGGTTGGATGGGGTCTTTGTCTAGGTCTAAGAAGTTTGGAAGTGTCTCATCTTGAATTGGATTACTGAAGGAAGAGTTCTTGACTGGGTTTTGCCCTTATAGGGGTTTTGCCCTGGCTATGCGTCTACATTTTGTGTCTCTTGTTCTTGTGATCTTCACACACACATAATTTGATAATTGCTTGATGAAAGATAATCTAATAAAGAAGTAAAAGAGGACAACATAATTCAAAAGTAATTATCAAGAAAGAGGAATCAAACCCTAATATCTACTAGCATTAGTTTCTCAACAGGTTGTTGATCTAGAGAATGATGCACAGGTAGATATGGAGAGGGACTTGATGAGATACAAAAGGGGTTGGTTGGTGTGCCACTTAGCATGTTTGAGAATACAAATGATTCTGATTCAGATGGTGACATGGTTGATCCTGGTGTATTCATGCAGTTGTTGGATGTAGAGACTAGCAGGGCATTACCTTCAGCAATTATGATCATTCGTCATTTGATATGTTCTTATGTTATCTGCTTTTCTGTTTCAGACTTCAGTTGTAGACTTTAGTTTGTTTTGAATCTTGAGTCTATAAAATTTGAAATTTGATGTATCAGACTTGACTTTTATTTCAATATTCAATATTCACAGTTGGAATTTCAATATGGTTTAAACTTTTATTTTCATTGTACAATGTTTTAGTTACATGTATGATTGTATCATGCTTCTTGTTCTAAATTTGTTTCAGTTATACGATTCATCAATTTATCCTTCATGATCTAAGTGTAATATAATGATGAAGATAGTTAAATTATAAAATTTCAATGATATATTTATATTTTTTTAGTATTTTACTATTTTTGTCAGGGTCCCTTGTGTTAAAGACCTCGACGTCCCCCCACATTTCCTAAAAATTGGTGGGGAGCTTTTGCATATGCCACTCTTGCATTTCCCCACCCCCCGCCCCTCCCCTCGTCCCCACGTCCGAGAAACTTGGTGGAACTATGATGAAAACCCATACCTTCGGGATCGGGAGGCCCACCTTCACACATACAATCATAACAATGGGCAAGGGACCACATGGCTAGCTCAGGTGGCAGAGATAATGGCACGTTGAGCTATCTGGTGGCTGCAAGGAGTTGTTCGCTGCCGACTGAAGACCATCTAGGAGAAAAAAATTATCCTATATACACTACACACAAGTGGTTGGTAACAAGCTAGAGGAATTTTTTCCATATCCGGTGAGTACTTTGCAGAAAGGTAGAGATAGTGACAGAGAGACTACGCAAGGGCTGCGCAGAAGCCTTTAAGAGATAAATCGATTTGCAGATTTGAGAAGTCGTTTCAGAGATCCGAAGGAAAGAAAATTTTGCAGAAGTCAGGAGAAGCGTTTCCAAAGTCAATGGCAAACTAAAGAGGCAGCTCAGTGTGAGATCTAGGTCGTACGGATTTGTGCCTGCGCAAAGGGTGACACATGGAAATACGTCAAGGGGTTTCAGAGGCCAGTCTTTAGTGTCGGATTCCTTGTGGGGCGAGAAAAATTCCTCACTAGATTTTTGTCAGTATTTTCTGATTCTCTGTCGGATTACCAATTTTCAACATCCAAATTGTATTCAAATAAATTCATTGGTGCCTAATAATATAAAACCCTAAGTTGCTGCACTAGTTTTCCCAAGTTGAGTTTTCCCGGGAACATTTGTCCAAAAATAACTGTGTCAAATTTATCTGTGTGCTAGAATACTTCTCAGTTTCCAATGCTACTATTTTCTGCAGTATTATTTGTGAAGGTTGCAGTGTGATTTATTCAGTATTTGTCGTAGCAAATAAATTGTTAAATTAATTCACAATTAGAAGAATTAATTCCAGTTGCTGCAGTGGGATTTCAGACTTGAAATTTTCACAATCATCATCCATAAGAGCATTCTCCAATTTCTCTAAAAGCAATACTCCATCCTCCACATTATCCTACCTTGAATTGTTGTCCCAAATCTTCAAGTTTTTATCCATCCTCATAGTAATAGGACAACAATCACAAGTTGTAATGAAATTATGAAAATTTTATTCATCTTTACCAAGTCAAATTATTGCCAAGTTTGTGCTGATTATTTCTGAGTTATGTAGCACTAGTAGGAAAACATATGGCAAATGCCAGCCTTCTACCCCAAATTGGAAAGAAATGATATGTTGTGACCCCAATTTCACTAGTTTACTAACATCAATCATAAGTATAATCTAATTAGTAAAAGTTATCCATAATTTTCCCCACTCTAATACGCATGAAAAAACAGTCCTTTCTAGTGTTGTATCATGGCTTTATAGCCAGACTGAAACAAATAACGAGGTGACAACTGACTACCCGAATTGAAGAGTTCCCAAAAAATAAGGCTGGCATGATTTTTGCCTCTAGGGTTTCCTCTGCTCTGCTCTTTAAGTAACTCATCAAAAGAAAGTTTCTATATGATGGAAAGCACTATTACTCTTTTGCCAGTATTTAACTATTCCAAACCTTGAACAGAAGCTATAACAGTAATAATTTAGGCATAACCTTTGGAAAATGGCCAACAAGGCATGTCAGGTATTCCTCTGGCTAAACTCTGGACTCTGGAGTCTAGATTTCTGCTCATGTCAGTTAGTTATTGCTAGTATCAAGTCAGCCACCTCTATAAGCACCTCTTTCCTTATTTATCTGGAAGTTTGAGATTATTTATATACCTGCATGTGATCACACTCTTCAGCAAAGAAACGGAGCCTGTTACTTAGTTCCTCTGCTTGTGAAGACTCTGTAACAATTCCTCTTCCACTTCCATAATCATCAAAAGGTGTAATATCTTTCCACAAACCTTGAATCTCATACAAGCTCAAAGGATGAAATTGTACTTTGGAATAATCTGTCCAGTATTGAACTCCATTTTCCAAACACTCAATGTGTGCTCTGTCCTGATGCTTTCTATTCTGAAGTCCATTTAACTGTGTTGCACTGTTATTTTGATTGTTGGAACTCTCAGATCTACTTATATTCTGGTTTCTATCTTCTTCCTCTTCCAAACTCTGTAGAAATTCATTTTTTTCACAAGGCTGTGATATGTACTTTGCAACTGTCCCACCCCTACAAACAAACAAGGTACATTAATAAAGTGAGCTGTACAATCAAAAGAAAATGATGTTATGACATATAAAACAGTGTAAGGATGACAAACAGAAAATGTTCTTGGCCATGGTTTATAACTTATCAAATATGAAATAGACAAATTCACTGATGGCTTTTGGAAATTATTTTGGTGTAAGATAATCAATGTCACAGACCAGATGCAAGATAGAAGTCTATCATTCAAACATTCTTAGAATAAAACAAGCAAAACCCACAAGAATAGACTGACACCAGTGTTTCTAACAGCTAAATAAGACTAATGAAGATGAAGCCAAAAGTACTGGGTAAAGGATTCATTTGTTATAAAATGCTCAAATAGTTATAATGAACAAGACAACTATATATAGTTGAAGTTCAAATCCAGCAGATTTGACCTCCTGTAATAAACTCTCTTGGTTCACCTGGTCCAATTTCAGACAGGGATCTACCAGGGTTGAGGTAAAGCTGGATTAAATTTATGGTCTGCAAGACATCTCCTTTTCCAGGAATATGTGCCCAGTGGCCCTCCTTGTTCAAGCTGAATGTTCTCATCTGGACTCTCCTGACTCCCATGCTTTGGTGCACACTGTTCGGAACATTGTACCCTGACCTGCGGGGAATAGAAGTTGCTTGCTGAGGTGGGAAACATCTATTATATAGTTGAAGTTCAAATCCAGCAGATTTGACTTCCTGTAAAAAACTCTCTTGGTTCACCTGGTCCAATTTCAGACAGGGTTCTACCAGGGTTGAGGCAAAGCTGGATCAACTTTTTGGTCTAAAATACATCTCCTTTTCCATGAATATGTGCCAAGTGGCCCTCGTTCGAGCTGAAGATTTTCGGATCTGAACTCTCCAGACTCCCATGCTTTGGTGCATAGTGTTTGCAACATTGTACCAAAGTTGGTTGCTGTGGTGGGAGGCAGCTATTTGTTGCACCCTGAAGTTTATAAGAGGTCAGGGTAGGGTCACATGCTCTAATGTAAATGCAGGAGAGAACTTTGGGAGGCCAAATTGAAGCTGGAGAAAGTTCACGCCCTTCTTGAGGAGGATTTGCATAACACCACTCTTTAAAAAGATACATCTCATATAGAGACATTTGTGCAAAGGGGAGAGGAGTATATTGCCAGAGGGGCCTGGGTGCATGCGCAATTACAGTGGATTCAAGAGGGTGACAAAGGCTATATGTTTTTCTTTGATTTTCTACAGAAGGTGGTAGCCAACAAAACCTTGGTCTACACCAAGCTTATGGATGTCTTGAAGAGAACACAACCAAAATCATAGGTGTTGAAGTTTCTAAGTTTACTTAGTTAGAAACCCTCCATGCACTTTATTTGATTTATTCCTATCTACTTGTTATTTTCCTTAACAAGTTATTTACAATGTACATACTGAAAATAAACACTAGTGCATGCTCAACATATTACAGATCAGCATCTAAAAGAAACAAGAACAAACACACCATATGACACCATTATTTTTGGACTAACGTCCCCGAAAAAACCCAATGTGGGAAACCAGTGCAGCTATCTGAGGGTTTTCTTATTAAGCAATATTAGAATACAATCTGGGTGTCGAAACTGGCCTACCCAACAAAAAATTTCCTTAGCAGTAATACCTCTCCGTTTCTGGCAAATCTACTGGCTGAAACCCCGGATAATCCTTCCGGCAGCTACTTGTTGTCGCGCAGATTGGCACGACAATGCTCAGACCGGGGGCTGTCACTCTGATCCCCGATCCCTCCGTTTAAGCCTGTCTCCCGCGGCTAAGGGGGGTAGACCCTATGAGATAATGAAGACCAAC
>APFE030987274.1:88498-117691 GCA_000404065.3 Pinus taeda
CTCCAATAGAGTTGGCAACCTATCCCTTGAAAACACAGAAAACACTTGCAAACGAATTGTTAGTGCAAAAGAGACTTGGCATATAGAGACCAAGTTGAGCTTGTCATTCGACCGAGAATGGACAAGCTACAACAAGTGTACAAAATATACCAAGCCCAAAGGAGATTTGAGATAGCTGCAAATCTCTCCTCCCTAGACAATAGTGCCTTCAGGCAAATGCACACAGAAAAACAACTAGATAGCAAACGAAAATAAAATGAATATCAAGCGACACAGGTATACCTCATGTACCAAAGCATGCACCACAAGAGAAGCTAGTAACCCCAAAGACTTTTATTTATTTATGTGAAAGCTGAGTACAAAATCCGGCAGAGTCTTCGCCAGCCCAATAGCTCGTTCTATGATGATACAATAAGAGCCCAAGGCTCATATAAATAGGAAAATGGGAGATGATCCCAAGGAAAATTCCAATGACAAGTGGCACAATGGTGAAGATCCCAATGAAAAAAAGAAATGACAATTGGCTGATATGACTGTCCATGTGTGAAGATAACTGCTGTAGGATAAACATGTGCATGTATTGGCTGCCTTTGGACTGTTGGGACTGCGTGTGTATTGGCTGCCAATATAAACAGCTGTGCTAACTGCGTTAACTGCCCACCGTAAACTGCTGAACCATGATCTTAAATCTACGTATTACCTTTGCTGTTCATGCCCACGTTAACTACTGTTTAACACGCTGAGGTATCCACGTGTATTTTTGGTGGGCTGAGCTGCGTTAACATGCTGTTATGTATGCCCACGTTAACACTGCTGGCTGCCGACGTTACATTGTTGATCACGTAAACATTACTGAGTTGAATCTTTGATTGCTGCCCACGTGTGCCAACTGCTGTTTGACTGGTTTGTTGACTTGCCAGCGTGTATTTGCTGAGCTGACAACCACGTTAAACTGCTGTAATATACTTGTAACCACTGCTGACCTGACTGCGTACGGACTTCATGGCTGAGCTGCGTTTAAACTATGAGTGGGCCAGCGTATTTTTTGGATGGCTGGGTTATGCGTTGAACTTTTAATGAGCATGAGTAATACATATATTTTGGTGGGCTGAGGTGGGGTACCCACTCATTAATTTTGAACATTAACTTTAATTTCTTCAACCTTTGAATTTTAAAAAAAAATTCCAATGCCTTATGAACTCAGCGTGGGCCCAGTTTGACTGTCCTTTGACTTGCTTTGACTTTCTTTGACTTTGACTTTTCTGTTGAAACTTTGACTTGAGGTGGGCCCCACATTGCATGCCACATCACCCTTGACTCTCTGCTTAATTTCCATGTCAAAATGACTTATTTTGACTTTGGAAAAATTTATAAAATTTTCCAATTATTCATTTTTTTGAATTTTTTCTTCATTTTTGCCACTATCATTTGAAAAATCGGCTTTTGAGGGACTCTGAGTCATTTTTTGACCCCCAAAGTAGGCTCTAGGAGAATGCTGGGTCTCTGAGGATGAATTTCGAGTGGTCATACGCCCCAGACATTTCCTAAGGCCACTTATTTATGCCTTTACATAGAAAATAATTAAAAAATCTCGTTTTGCGGGAAAATTTTAACTATTAAAAAATTCTACTTAGACCTAGCCAAATTCCACGAAACTTTTTGTATGATCTAGTATGGTAATATACATCGACCCTAGACACTAAGATGTGTCAGGGGCTCAATCTTCAAACCGTCACCTCGGCTTTTGGGTAAAAATGAGTGAAAAAATCCAGAGAATTATCCGCCTCTGAAAAAGAAGGGATAATTAACCGGATAAAAAAAACACTCCAAGGTGTACTCGTTTGCTGATCGAGTCCCACATCCTAGGCCTGTTACAAATTCAAGAAACTCATCATACTAGCATCACTTATTACAATTCCCCGCAGGGTGTGGAATCTGGGTACAAAGAAGAAAGATGATGAGAAGATAGAAGGAGAGTTAAAAAACTCTGTTGACTGATGACATCTGATGGTACAAGTGTCCTCTGGATCATCCTTGGGCATGGAGTCTTCACACAATCATCAGGTGCTACTCCAGTAGTCAACACTACTCAGCACCAATCTGCCCCAGAAACCCCAGCGTCTACCCAATCTGGACTGCCTCAGCCTCTCCTAGCCCAACACTGGCCCTACGTCAGCCTATCTTGTCCCGCGTCAGCTCTCTAAGCCTCTGCATCAGCTACGCTCATAGTGCTGAGGCGAAGACAAAGCCCAAGCAAGAGTGAAAGAGCAATCACCAAAGACAGTTGTCAAGGACAAAAGGCTCAATGGGTTCCTCATCCCACTTCCGACTGAAGACAAGCTCCGCGAAAAGTCTGACTATCATGGATGAAAGATGTCCCTTGATTTGACCTTGGAAGAACAAGAAGTGTTGGATTATGTGAAGGTTAAAATCCCTGAGCCTCCTTCAAATGCACCGGCTACTACGAAGACCAAGTACAATAAGGCTAAAGTCAAAGCGAAGAAGATTATCATAGATTCCATTGACAAGCGTCTAGTGGCCTACATCTCCGATTTGAACACCTCCAAAGAGATCTACGACAATTTGGTCAGCATGTTCAAGGTTAGTGATGCAAATCAAATTTTATTACTCAAAAATAAGTTGAACGATATTAAGAAGGGCAAAGACAAGGATATTCAATCCTACTTCTTAAGGATCACTGAGAACAAGAGTGATCTACTTTCAATTGGAGAGGTCATTCCTGACAGGGAACTTACTATCACTACCCTTGGAGGACTCCCACCCGAGTGGTATATATTTAGAACCATTATTCTCAATAATGATCGAATTATAGGGTTTAAAGAATTGATGTCAAGATGCATTCAAGAAGAAACAAGAATGGTGGAGCAAGAAATGCCTTCTAATAGAATCAACCCCACTGCTTTCTCCGCTCATGCCAAACGAAGAAATAATGCAAGGTCTAAAGGTCATTTCAATGGAAAGCCTAGACCTAAGGGTGGAAGGAAGGGTAGGTGCTTTGTTTGCAATAAGTTTGGCCACTATGCAAGGGAGTGTCCAAATAGAAGGGACACATCACATGATGATGATCACAACCATTCCAGGGGTAACTTCAACAACAACATTCAAAGGAATGGCCGGTTCAATGGCAAAGGAAAAAGGAATGCGGAACATCACGGAAATGGTCAACCCTCCAAGAAAACAAGTAACTCCAGGTATGAAGAATCAAGTGTTGTTAACAATAAGCAAAAGCAATACTATCTTATACCGGCCCTCTCCACTACCTCTCCACCGGACACTTTGAGGAATTGGCTAATTGATAGTGGTGCCTCAAGGCACTTCACCGGATACAAGGAAGCTCTCTATAATCTGATAGAAAAGAAGACAAACTTGGAGATTATCCTTGGAGACGATGCCACCTATCCTGTGAAGGGAGTAGGGAATGTTACCCTTCAATTAAATCAAAGTAACATGATTCATTTACAAGAAGTCCTATATGTACCTGATCTCAAGAAGAACCTGGTGTCCATTTCGGCAATGGAAGTCAAAGGATACAAGGTGGCATTCATCAATGGAAAGGTACGCGTTTGGAAAAGGAATTTTGAAGATGCTTTTACTCTTGGGTTCAGGGTTGACACTTTGTATCAAGTTGGAGGAAGTCCAATGGGAGCCATGTCTTGCGACACATCTCAACAATCTGAACTATGGCACTAGAGGTTTTCCCATCTTCATTATAAGGCTCTTCCCGATGTGAGATAGATGGTGACAGGTATGCCCGACTTCAAAATAGAGCATGATGGTGTATGTCCATGATGTGCCGAATGAAAACTTACAAGGGGACCGTTCCCCCCCAAGTAATAGCAAGACCATAGTGATATTGCAATTGATCCACTCCGACATATCTGGTATGATGCCCGTAAACTCTTTAGGAGGATATTTATATTATCTCACTTTTACGGATGATTAGTCTCGCAAAACCTAGATCTACTTCTTGAAGAAGAAGGATGAAGTGTTCACCTAGTTCAAACACTTCAAAGCCTTTATCGAAACCAATCCGAGAAGAAAATCAAGATATTGAGGATTGATGATGTGACCGACTACGAATCCAATGAATTCCAAGATTATCGCAGAGAAACTGGCATTAAGAGGGAGACTACAACGCCATACACTCTCAAGCAGAATGGTATCGCTGAAAGAAAGAATCGCTCTATTATAGAAGTTGTTTGTGCCATGCTTCATGATCAAGGCCTTCGAAGTTTCTATTGGCTGAAGCTGCAAATTACCATTGTGTATGTTCAAAATCAATGCCCTCATCAAGCATTGGACTCCAAGACTCCCAACGAAATGTTCACTGGTAAGAAACCCGATGTATCTCATTTTTGAATTTTTGGAAGTCCGGTATATTTTCATGTGCCGAAAGAGAAAGAAGCAAATTGGGTGCATCTGGGAAGAAAGGAATCTTTGTGGGCTATAGTGAAAATTCCAAGGAATATAGAATTTATGTGGCTGGTCAAAGGGAAGTTGAGATAAGTCATGATGTCACCTTCGACAAAGATATGACCCTCAGGAAGATCAACAACCTTCCTATCCTAAGGAAGGACAAAGAAGCTGACACCGGAAAACAGGGTGGAAAAGAAGATGAAACAATGCCGGATGTTGATGAACCTATGGATCCTATTGATCCTCCTCCTCAAGAGCCCTCCTCCTCCAAGAGGAGACCCTCATGGCTCAAGGAGACTCTCGAAGATGTCGAGAGACATATTGCACCAAGGGGGGACTTTTGTGAAAGCAAGAAGTCGAACACGTATAGAGGATACTTGACCGCCATGAGCACTATCATTCAAAATGAGTCTTCATCATTCGAAGAAGCTGCGAAGAACCAAGTGTGGAAGGATGCTATGAATGAAGAATACGAGTCAATTATGAAGAATGATGTCTGGGATGTGGTCCCTAAACCCCAAGAAAAATCAGTTGTCACCTCTAAGTGGCTCTACCAAATCAAGCATGGAGCTGATGGAAGTGCAGAAAAGTTCAAGGCTCGCGTTGTTGCTTGAGGCTTCTCTCAAAAGGAAGGTGTAGATGACGATGAGATATTTGCACTTGTTGCCCAATACACGACCATTCACTCGATCATAGCCCTTGTTGCCTCGCAAGGATGGAACCTACATCAGATGGATGTCAAGACCGCTTTCTTGTATGGTTTGATCACAGAGGAAGTCTATGTGGAACAACCCGAGGTGTTTGATGTTCATGACTGGGAATTTCATGTATGCAGGTTGATGAAATCTCTCTATGGCTTGAAGCAAGCACCCCGGGCTTGGTATGAGAGGATTAATAGCTATCTGATGAAGCTGAGATTCACTAGAAGTGAAGCCGATCCAAACCTTTACTTTAAGGTTGAAGATGATGAACCTCTCATACTGGTACTTTATGTGGACGACCTCTTTTTGACAGGTGCAGACCCTCTCATTCACAAATGTAAGAGGGAGTTGGGTTCAGAATTTGAGATGAAGGACCTAGGACTGATGCACTATATTTCCTAGGGTTGGAGGTCTGGCAAAAGCCAGGAGAAATTTTCCTATCTCAAGGAAAATATGTTATGAAGATATTGGAAAGATTTGGCATGGTGGACTGCAAGCCTGTAACTACCCCGATGGAATGTAACTTCAAGAAGTTATGTGGTAGTGTTGACGGACCTGAATTAGGATGTGCTTCTGAGTATCGTCAACTCATAGGAGCACTGATGTTCTTAGTGAACTCCCATCTGGACATATGTTTTACAGTTAATACATTGAGCCAATATATGTTTGAGCCTCATCATATACATTGGCTTGGTGCCAAGAATCTTCTGAGATATCTTCGGGGAACAATCACTCATGGACTGAGATAAATTGTCGGAGATGTGAGGTTGCATGGTTATTCTGATGTTGATTGCGTCGACAATGTGGTGGATCGCAAGAGCACCTCTGGGTGTTGTTTTTCTTTGGGTTCTGCTTTAATATCTTGGATGAGCAGGAAGCAGAAATTGGTTGCCTTGAGCACCATTGAGGCCAAATAGGTAGTTGCTAGTATGGCCTCCTGTGAAGTTGTCTGGTGGAGGAAGCTCTTCAGTGAGTTGTTCGGACATGTGTTGGATACCACTGTGATCCTCTGCGACAACCAGATTGGGATTCGATTTTCAGAGAATCTCGTGTTTCATGATCGCTCCAAGCATATAGATATCAGGTACCACTTTATCTGGGATATGGTACAACGAGGAGCAATAAGGCTCCATCACATTCGAACTGATGTGCAGGTTGTTGATATTCTAACAAAGCCCCTGGGGAAGGTCAAGTTCTTGGCCTTTCGAGAACAACTTGGAGTCATGGAGAGACCCTCTCCTGAGGATCTTGTATGATATGGACATTGAGCTTTGGGAGCTCTGGGGACTTGGGGTACTTCTTGGAGCAATAAGCAACCATAGGGTGAGTGGTTCAGCCTTCCCCTAGTGGTTTGTTGTGTACAGGGTGAGTGGTTCAGCCTTCCCCTGTGATACCCCATGGAGAAATGTAGGCAGGATGTGTGGTTCATCCTTCTCCTGCTGAGACATCCTACCAATGCAGTCTGAGACTCATGGAAAGTACCTCTCATCTAGCCAATGAATAGGGAAATGAGGCTAGGGACCATAGTACGGATGGACGCATCGTGTACTACTGTACTCCCTATGCTAGGATGACTGATATTGATCTGGGATGAATTGGAACTGACTTCGGGTCAGTAAGCGTGGTATGAGACACTCTCTTTTGATTGGAACTGACTTTGGTTCAGTAAGAGTGGTATGAGACACTCTCTTTTATCTGGGACTGACTTCGAGTCAGTAGAGAATGTTATGATACATTCTCGATCACTTCTTCTTATTCATAGTTCAACAGTGCAGAGCAGTGCATTGATGGCAAAGACAGTACCGACTGGCAGATGGAGTTCTCCCTAGTTGAGAGTGAATGTTAAAATTGGCAACTAGGCCAAACTCCACATGGGTCATCTTATTTATGACAGCTGATATTTTTCTTGGATTCCTCTCTCTGAGAGGTGTAGGATTGATCTAAAGATCATGCAATTCCGACATGTAAAAATGAAAATATGAATTTATTTATATTATGGTCAAACTGTCAAGGTTAACCAGCAAACTTATGTAGGCTAAGAAGCCCAACAGTCACGTCTATTCATCCTCAACGTTGCATATAAATAGAAGGTGACTTAGCCTCATTCGGACACTCATCTTCATACTTCTCTCTCTCTCCTCATTGATTGGGTACAGATTTCTGGGCCTCTCTCTATCTCTCCTCATTGATTGGGTACAGATTTCTGGGCCTCTCTCTCTCCAAACATCCGAAATTTCAGGAGCGAAATTTCAGGAGATTGAAATTTTAGGACAGCGAAATTTCAAGAGAGCGAAATTTCACGAGGCCAAAATTTCAGGAGACCGAATTTTTGGACAGTTTGACCAACGTTGACTGCAGCTAGGGCTGACTGCAGGGTTGGTTGTTTGACCAGATTTGATAGGGTTGTTTTGGGCTGCATTGAAGGCTGATTCATCTTGTTGTTTGAAGGCTGAAGTTGACTGAAGTTGACTAATTTGTTGAGGGTCAAATATGCCCTGTTGACTAGCATTGACTTTTCTAGTTAGGGCTCTTTTGTTGCTGCTATAAATTATCAGATTTGTAAATTGTACTATCTCTCTCTGCTGAACTATTGAAGACTAAAAGAAGATTTGATCAAGGGTTTCCCCACATTGGGGTTTGTCCCTCGTTGGTGCCACATCTTATGTCCTCATCTTGGCTTGTCTTCTACTATTTATGTTTATGTTCTATCTGCATTTTACTATCATGCCGATGTGATTGCTAAATTGGATATTGGTATTGGGCTAATAAAGAAATTGAAGAAAATTGCTCTTAAGCATAGAACATACCATTGTTACCTAGAATTAACAGTTACCCTCCTAGCCTGGCAGTATTAAAGTAAGTTGAAGACCGAATGATTTGATTATTTAGACAATTCCATTGTCTGACCTCTTGACTGAAGAAGATCAAAAGGTTTTCAAGTATTTGCAATCTCTTGATGTTGATGATTTTAAAGATGTCAAGTCAGGATATTCCATTACATTTACATTTCTTCCTAATCTTTATTTTTAAAGAGACAAAGTTGGTTAAAATTTTGGGATGATGTAAGCACAAAAATAACGAACAATACTCTAAAGTGGAAAGATGGAGTGGATGTTATCAATGGGATCAATTTAGAGAAGGAAACAAGCAATCTTTTCAAGAAGAAAGTTTCTTCACTTGGTTTAGAAAAACCCAAAAGGATACTCCAAATGGAATATATGATGAGGTTGATTGATGGTCTCTACAAGCCAAGCTATCATGAAGCCTAGGGAAAGTTGTTCTCAAAGAGGTTCTTTTTGTTTGTCTTAGCATTGGACAACTCAAAATGCCAGAGCACTCCTTCAAATAGAAATGGAATTGATGGCCTTGATGGAGGATCTTCATCATTTTCCAAGTTGTCAAGCTAAGCAAGATTTCTTGTCAAGTGTGATGTATGGAGAAGTTGATTTGTTACAATCGTCTTGCTACAGCAGTGCTAGAAAATCAAAAAGACAAAAAGATTTTCTTATTCTTGATAATTACTTGTGATGTTCTTAATTTGTTATTATGATTCTTTATATCTTCTTTCTTTTAGTTCATCAAGCAATTATCAAAGCGAAAGCACATAAAAAAATGGACGCCAGATGCAGGCACAATGCCAAGGGAAAACCCAGTGAAAATTCTCTTCCTTTCAATAGTATTCTTTGAGACTCTTCACCCTAGACAAAGACCAGACCTTCCCTCGACACCAAGTCAGCCTCCCAGATCTTCGACCCGTCTTCAGCAACTTCAACTATGTAGCAACGTCCGGCATCAGGTAGCTTCCAACATCAGCAAAACTTGGAAGACTTTGACCTCCCAATCTAGGGCTACATGAAACAGAGAGAGAGAGAGAGAGGCACCAAAATTTTGTTTTTTTTCTTCTCCTTAGACTCCACCCAACTCGCACTTCCTTTGGCTTCTCGACCTCGTACTTCGCACTTCCTAGCTTCCTTAGAGATATCGAACTTGCTTGAGATGAAGTGTCCCAAATGACTTCGATTTGCTTGTATTTATAGGCTTCATGTGAGGTCGAATTAGTGTACTTAAGCCAACTTCATCTCTTCTAGGCCGACTTGATGTGGAGGATACATAACTTACATTTGACTCAATACTTAACCTTTTCACATGATTCCAAAGCCCAAGAAGGGTCTCTTTAAAAGTACAATGACTCTATTGACTCAGAATAAATCCTAGAAGTCCTAAATGGGGACTTTGACTTAAAACATGGCAACCCAAGCATGAAAACCATGCTTTAATAAGTCACAATAGTAATAATAAAAATTCTTTTCTTTATTCTTTTGACAAGTACATTATAAGATGACTCAAATACATTAAATGAAAACCAAACCTAGTTACACTTTCCAACATTCCCTCTTAACTAGGGAGGTATTCATCATATACAAGTACGAAGAAGATCTCAACTATATGAACCATGAAGAACCTTTAGGCACCGCAATGCCATGGACTAGATTCCTGACCAGGGCATGTTGATTTTTGTAGCATCTAATGTGTTCTAGCCAAGAAACTTTGTGGAGAGTCTAGAATACATGTATTCTCTGAAACCCTTAGCATTTCTGGAAATTCCACCTAGAGACGACTTAATTAAAATAATTAACTTTTTTAAATGATTCCTAAGTCTAAACTTAGGAAATTTGGTCAATTAAAGGGTATTAATTAAGTCATGGTGAGACTCTTCTAGAAGAAGACATGGATCGATTTCTAGTTAATCTTAGCCATCGATTATGTTTTAATGTTGACCGTTGAAGCCACAACGAGAGATTATAAGATGAAATTTGATGGGGGTTGAAGAACACACTTGAGGAGCAAGGAAATCGATATTGCTAGGAAATCAAACTCCAGAATAGCAGCAATCAGTTGTCGGAGTGATTCAGTAATTTCGAAGCAGCGAGAGAGGGACAGGGATAGTAAGGTCAGAAGGAAGTTTTCTAGTCCGGAGAGTGCATAGCAGAGAGACATCGTAGTCCACAGAGAGGTTGACGCAGTGCAGAGAGGCAGAGCTTCAGAGGAAGATTCGTATTTTTTGAGGAGAAGTCGAGTTTCAGAGGCAGGAGCCGAAGTGGGAGCCCGGAGAGCTAGAAGATCGAGTTTCCAAAGCAGTTGTTGATCAGCAGTGTGAGAGAGATGTTGGTTCCAGCAGGCAGACGCAGAGGTAGCGCAGAGGCAGCAAGGGGCAACTCATCTTGAGCTAAGGTCAGTGTTGGAGCACCAGTAGAAGTGATATTTTCCTCACTATACGTTTGTCAGTTATTTTCTCTGCATGGATTTCTAGATTTGAGCATCCATAGTCTTGTACTTTGATTTACTACTGCATAATAATCAAACCCTCAGTTGCTACATCGCTTTTCCGAAGTTGGGTATTTCCAAGGACTTTAGCCCAAAAATAACGGTGTATATGTGTGTGTGCATCTATTCTTCCAGTGTTTTTTTCTTCCACATTATTGTATTTGTGAAGGATGCAGTGTATTAGTTTTGATATTTACCATAGCATACAGTAGATAATTTGTTCAAGTTATTTAACAAATAGAAGAAACTTAATCAGTTATTGCAGTAGGATTCTGGATCACTGAATTTTCACATGGTATCGGAGCACAAATCGTAAGCCGGAGAGCTTAGTATCAGGAGAGGAGAAGGAGGTTCAAATTTCTACATAGGCAGCAATTTGAAACCCCAGAGGCAGCACAGTCCTTGGACCAAGAGGGTCGAGTTTTGAGTAAAGGTTTATTCCACTGAGTGAGTCGACAAAGAAACTAGATTTTCCGAATCAAAGCTTACCAGAGGCAAAAGGTAGCAGCAGTTTCCTTGCAAAGCAGATCTTCAACTAGGACATAGTTATTTTACAGCAGTTTGCTAGTGCAAAATAGCATTAGGAGGAAGGAAGAGCACACACTAAGGGAATTCTTTCCTCAGGGGACTTCTAGCCAAGAAGTTCGAATTTTCCCAACAGAGCAACAGTAGTTGTCTGTATAATTTCTCACTCCAAAAGAGAGTGTGAATCGCTGGGCAGCAACTGTGTAGAGGAGAGGAAGAGTTCGACATTTTTCAAAGAGATGGCATCAGCAGGGTTGAGAGATCAAGATCGGTTGGAGGGAGCCTCCAACTATGTGATCTGGAAGGCTAGAATTTCCTGCCTTCTAGATGAACATGATCTCAAGACTTACATCGATAGTGTGGTAGTTATACTCGCAGATGCAGATCTGCTTAAGAAATACAAGAAGGAGATGGCGAAAGCTAAGAGGTTGATCCTTGATGGGGTTCGAGATCATGTGGTATCTCACATCGCTGGCAAAGATAATGCCCTACAGATGTGGGAAGCACTAGCTACGTTGTACGAAGGATCTTTCGAGCAACGAAAGATGTATCTTGAGGAGAAGTTGAGATGCACAAGGATGCAGAAAGGGGAGCATATAGACCCCTTCCTTACTACGCTTCAGGATGTCCGAGACTAGCTGTCTTCAGTAGGGTTAGCACCCCAGCCTACAGAATTAGTGCAATTAGCTCTGAATAGCGTTTCCGAAGAATGGCAAGTTTTCGTCTCAATTATCCTGGGAAAGAAAAACTGCCAAATTGGGATCATATGCGAGGTGATATGCAGTGGGAGGAGATGAGGCGAGATATGGTGAAGACCACAATCAATGGTAGCAGCAGCAATAGTGGGATGAAGCAAGTGAAGGAAGAGGAGAATGCAGCCCTCGCATCACAGGGGCAGCGGGAGCAACGCAAGAGGAAGGACATCTCCAAGGTGAAATGCTTCAGATGTGGTGAGCTTGGCCCCTACAACACTCAATGTCCTCTTAGAAAGAAAAATAAAGATGGGAAGCAAGATCAACAGGCTGCATTCGCAGAGATCAATAGATTTTCCTCCAGATTGCAAGAAGAGTTTGCCATGATCACAGAGATACCTCCAGGGGTGAGGTGGGTTGATTTGGTTTGCCCCGTAGTGCTACACGATGGACAAGATTCTTGAGGAGCTCCACCTCATGAATCAGTACCTTGCTACGGGAGCCCATAACATGCAGTAGCAGGATGGACCAGTGGCAGTTGTTGTAGTCAGGTGCCAGAGTGGCAGATGCAGTAGCTAGTAGCACTCAGATAATAAGCAGCGCAATGCAAAGTTGGTAGCAGTCCAACTGGCAAAGAGCAGAGTCAGCAGCAACGCAGAGGCTTTAATGACAGCGTAGAGTCTAGCAGCAATCAGGACTCGGGTGACAGATGCATCATACTGACCATAGTTGGTTCAGTACTTTGGATGTTTTTCCGTTGCAGTTGTTGCAGTTGCAGCAACAACAATTGGAGAGAGAGTTGCAGTGCAGTAGAAGTGTTAGCAGCAGTTCAACAGAGACAGCAGCAACACGGATGCAGTGTATATCATAGTTGCATAGTAGTTGGTGGGCAGTAGAGCCAGACATCAGCAGCGTAAGAGGAGGTGTTACAGAGACAGGGTGTTGCTTCAGTGGGTTGCAGCACTGTAACACATTTCTCACTAAGAGGGAGTGTTGATTTCTGTATTATAGGATGTCTTCTAGCCACGAAACTTTGTGGAGAGGCTAGAATGCGTGTATTCTCCAAAACCCAGAAATCGTTTCTGGACATTTCACCTAGAGATGACTTAATTAAAATAATTAACTTTTTTAAATGATTCCTAAGTCTAAACTGAGGAAATTTGGTTAATTAAAGGGTATTAATTAAGTTATGGTGAGAATCTTCTAGAAGAAGACATGGATCGATTTCTAGTTAACCTTAGCCATCGATTACATTCTAATCTTGGTCTTTGAAGACTCAACGAGAGATTATAAGAAGAAATTCGATGGGGGTTGGAGAACGCACATGAGCAACAAGGAATGCGATATTGCTCGGAAATCGAACTCCAAAGTAGCAGCAATCAGTTGTCAAAGTGATTCAGTAGTTTCGAAGCAGTGAGAGAGGGGCAGGGATAGTAAGGCCAGATGAAAGTTTTGCAATCCAATGAGTTCACAGCAGAGAGACAACGTACTCCACAAAGCAACTGATGTAGTGTAGAGAGGCAACGAAAGCTTCAGAGGGAGATCCGTATTTGCTGAGAAGTCAAGTTTCATAGGTAGGAGCCCAAAGAGCCAAAAGGTCGAGTTTCCAAAGCAGTCGCTGATCAACAGTGTGAGAGAGATGTTGGTCCCAGTAGGTTGATGTAGATCTGCGTAGGTTAACACAAAGGCAGCACAGAGGTAGCAAGGGGCAACTCATCTTGAGCTAAGGTCAGCGTTGGAGCACCGGTAGAAGTGAGATTTTCCTCACTAGACGTTTGTCAATTATTTTCTCTGCATGGATTGCTAGATTTGAGCATCCATAGCCTTGTACTCAGATTTACTACTACATAATAATCAAGCCCTCAGTTGTTGCACCGGTTTTCCCAAGTAGGGTATTTCTAGGGACTAGTCCAAAAATAACGGTGTATATGTGTGTGTGCATCTATTCTTCCATTGTTTTTTTCTTTCGTAGAATTGTATTTGTGAAGGTTGTAATGTATTAGTTTCGATATTTACCGTAGCATACAGTAATAATTTGTTCAAGTTATTTAACAAATAGAAGAAACTTAATCAATTGTTGCAATAGGATTCGGGGTCACCGAATTTTCACAGGGCAATCTATCCATTGGTCTCTCAACAATTTAGGCATTGCAATGCCACAGACTAGATTCCTAACCAGGGTAATCTATCCAAGTGAGAATAAGGTGGACTCAAGCTTTCAACCCTTCTAGGTACCATCAAGCTTACTTGCTAACCACTAAGCCAATGATCCAGGTGTGTATCCAAAAACAGAGCTCTATAATCAACACCACCTTTCCAACTTCAGGACCTAGACATCAACACAACGTGTCGGCCAGATGTCCTCCCCGGCAATGCTTCACTCACAAAGCCTTGACCAATCTCTCCCAATAAAACTGATTAGTAACCAGCATGCTATCAAAATCTTCGAGAGATTCACCTATACAAACACAACCCCAATCAATAATATACTTTCATACGTACATAATCAAATACAAACCTCTAGGATCTTCCAGAAAACTTGATGTTGCTTCTCAACCTTTCATAGTAGGGCTATCAATCGAATCTTTGATAGAAGATTCCTCAATCATACACTTTCCTTTCCTACTTCTCTCCTTTCCTACTTCTCATGCAGCAACATATCCTCCAAAATTCATTCTTCAACTTCCTTCTCTCACCCATGGCCTTCACTAACTGTTCTAGTGCATGACACAGGAAGTAGAGAACCATATTTGTCACTCCATCTTAATCAAAAAGGATCTAATCATTCTTGTACATCCTCTTATCCTAGGGTGATTCCTTTCATTCAAGCTCGCTCTTATTCTAGGGAGATATACTTCTTCTTTACGTCATCGGAGAATTTTTCGTGGCTTCCACCCATTTCATCAGAGTTATCATTATCCTCATCATGCTTATCACATCAACGAACATCTTCACCATATTGAAGATTGTGTACCTACACAACTTATATAGCAAGTACAACCAAATCTATAGAAGCATGAAATTAGCCATATCAGAATCACGGAAGCATTTCAACTTTATACATATCACATACCCAAACTCAAGAGACATATTCTTCAACATCTTGCCAAGGACTTTGTCATAAACCCTAGACTACTTCATAACAACTTTCATTCCATCTAGGGTTTCAATGTTTCTTTCAAAGGTATGATATACCCTTCTACAACATATAACAAACCCTAGAGACAATTCAAACAAATATAGATCTACAAGGCATCTAACAACTTTCAGAATTCATATGTTAAATTTTCTACTAGGGTTTCATACAAATCCTAGATTTCATACATAAGAATCAATCAAAACCAATCACAGCTTAGTCATAAACATGACCAGCTTCCACTAGGGTTAGTTGCAAACCCTAGATTTTTCAATTAACCATCAATCACAACTAAAACTCAAATTTCAATAATCTTACACAAATCTCAAATTATCACATTGCCATCAAAGAATTTTACTTCGACTAAGGTTTAACTCCAAAACCCTAGAATTTCATTTTCACAATCTCAACAATCATTATATAAATAGATATCCAATTGTCATATCACAAATACTAGGGTTTAACTGCAAAACCCTAGATTTTCAAATATCATCATCCTAGAATCTCAGACAAGGACTTATATTTAACCCTAAGACTTATGAACATCAATAATTATGTCAACACAAATATCTAGGAATTTGTTATCATGCATAAGCATATCATATGTCAGACAACTTTGATACATTAGACATATACTAACCTAAACCAAGCTAGGGTTTCGACCAAATGTACCCATATATATATATCTAGGGCTTCATTCCTAGGATCTTACTTTATAACAAAGGTTTTGCTTATAGGCTAACCAAACCCTAAAGATCTAGGGTTTCATAATTTAGTAAAGCAAACCCTACTATTCCAAAACTTCAAAAGTTTGAGATCTCAGACAAACATCTTTCAACCTTAACAAGTTAAGATTTCATGATCATACCGAAATCCCAAACATGACATCATCAACAAGAACTTCAAATAGCATTTCACAATCACCATAAGTAGGCTAGGGTTTCACACATTCTTAACGTACCCTTAGTTTAGGGTTTTCCAGAGAACCTATCTAGGGTTCTATAAAATCAGTTAAGAATATGGGTAGGATAGATTTATCAATTGATGAATCACCCAAAACAAGAATCCATATGATTCAATATAGCTAGACACAACAATGTTAGTAATAGATTGTCAAATGAATATTCATTTACTATAAAGAAATCAATGTTTTGTAGTTTAAGGCATACCTTTGTTTCTTGAAAAACCTTATATTGGGTAGCTTTCTTCCATACTACTTGAGGATATAGCAAATGTCTTCCTAATCAAGACAATATAGGGAAAATTGTGATTAGTATTTAATATAACCAAAACTAAATGAGTACATGAAACCAAAAATTGAAAAGATATGAGATACTTATCTTTGGGAGTTGTTGGGGGCTCCCTCCAATGCTTGAGGGATACCTATAAACTTATAAAACAAAAGAAAAAGTCTTTTCCAAAAATATGTTAAAACCTATAAATTCTAGACATCAAAAATTATTCCAAAAGCAAAGCAAAGAATAACTAAGACTAAAAGCAAAGAACTTAGTAGTGTAAGTCCCTTATGTCAAATTCTTCAGGTTCGACTTTCTTTGGATCTTCTTCAGCAACATTGGCTTGATCTCTTTCTCTCTTCTTGTTTCTTGGATTGTCAAGACAGTCACTCCTGTAGTGACTCTTCTGATGACATTGATAACATTCTACCTTGGACATGTCAACTTTCTTCTTTGGTCCATTCGATTTCTTTCCTTTATGTTGAGCAATATAGGTATTTGAAACATCTTCAGAATTGGCAAGTAATGAGATCCTTAATTCTTCATGACTACAGGCAGTCCATAGTTCTTCAAAAGTGGAGCTTCCTTCCAACTGTTAAGTCCTACAACAAATGCACCCCAAGTAGGTGGTAATCCTAATACGGCAGTGATCACAAGTTCTTTGTCTAGAACAATTTCATCAATGGCCAAAAGACCATCCCTAATTCTTGTTATCTTCACAAAGAAGGAGGCCATTGTGTCTTCTTTAGTCATCTTTGTTGTCCTTAGCTCATTCTTCAAACTTGCTACTTGACCAATGTTCTTAATAGTGAATAACTTTGACAAGGCTTCATACATTTCCTGAGCATGAATGGGACAAGGTTGTCTTTTATTCCTTCTATAATTGGAGTCATGGCCACCAATTCTAATTCTCTGAATTTTACTTTGTCAACATCACTAGAGTCATATGTAGGCTTCTTTACTTTTCCTTTGACCAAGTCTAGTACCTTATTCTTTTCAAGAATGAGATCAATCTTCTTCTTCCAAGACTTGTAGTTTGAGGCTCCTTCAAGTTTGTTCACTCCCTTGATTGTGTTAGACATCTTCCTTGAATATAGTAGATTCCTTCCCTGAGATAATCCTTTTGAATGGTTCCCTGATTAAGTGTTTGAGATTGCCTTTTTCTTCTTTCTTCACCAAAGCTCTAATACCACGTTAGAAAATTGGAAAGGCCAAAATATTTTCTTATTCTTGATAATTACTTTTGATGTTCTTGATTTGTTATTACGATTCTTCATATCTTCTTTATTTTAGTTCATCAAGCAATTACCAAAGCGAAGCACATAAAACAATGGACACCAGATGTAAGCACTATGCCAGCGCAAAACCCCCCTCAAGGGGAAAACCCAATCAAAATTCTCTTCCTTTCAATAGTATTCTCCGAGATTCTTCACCCTAGACAAAGATCAGACCTTCCCTCCACGCCAAGTCAGCCTCCCAGATCTTCAACCTCTCTTCCAGCAACTTCGACTATGTAGCAGCTTCTGACATCAGGCAGCTTTCGACATCAGTGAAACTTGGAAAACTTCGATCTCCCAATCTAGGGCACAAAATAGAGAGAGAGAGGCAGCGAAATTTCGTTTTTCTTCTTCTCCTTAGACTCCACCCAACTCGCACTTCCTTTGGCTTCCTGACTTCGTACTTCGCACTTCCTAGCTTCCTTAGAGATATCGAACTTGCTTGAGATGAAGTGCTCCAAATGAATTTGACTTGCTTGTATTTATAAGCTTCATGTGAGGTCAAATTAGTGTACTTAGGCCGACTTGATCTCTTCTAGGCCAACTTGATGTGGAGGATACATAAATTACATTTGACTCAATACTTAACCATTTTACATGATTCAAAAGCCCAAGAAGGGTCTCTTTAAAAGTACAATGACTCTATTGACTTAAAATAAATCCTAGAAGTCCTCAATGGGGACTTTGACCTAAAACATGATGACCCAAGCATGAAACTCATGCTTTAATAAGTCACAGTAATAATAATAAAAATTATTTTCTTTATTCTTTTGACAAGTACATTATAAGATGACTCAAATACATTAAATGAAGACCGAACCTAGTTACATTTTCCAACTAGCACGCTATCAAGTTTCACATGTCAGACCCCACTTGCTGAGTACGATTTTTGGGTGACAAATTTTATTGAAAATCTTTGAAATGAACAGCAATAAGGGTTCTTTGAAATACCATTGCAAGAATTTATAATATGGGTGAGGATCCTTTGAAAAGTGTCTGGAAAAGAGCTCAGACTTGCTTCATTATTAACATAGGGTTGAGCTCGGCCTGTGGTGAATCAGTCTCAAGGCATTATGTTTCAACAATTATTTGAAAAGGTCCATCTCAAATTGATCCACCAAGGAAGTTTCTCCAGGGCCAGAGGGAGCTGAGAAGAAAGGCTCCTTCATATCAAGGCATTCCTAGACACGATACTAGTCAACAAAGAGGTAGATGGAGCATTCCAGGTTTGACTAATAACATCACCTCATCACATATACAGAAGCATGGGACTACATGGAACATTTTTCTCCTATTACGGTTTGGATGAATTGTCCCATCTCCATTAGCACATGACTAATTCAATGGCCTTATTTTGTCTTAAGAGACCTGACAGGTATGTATTGAATAAGGGTTTTGCAGGTTGTTATCCAAGTACTCGTGTACTATAGGAAAATGTTGCAAGGTCACTACTCTCAACCAATGAAGATATATCAGTTGAACAGTAGCATGCAAGCCATATTTCAAGAGGTATTGACACCATGGGAAACCTGAGTGAAGCTGATCATAGTTTTTACACTTAATATACTTGAAAATTATCAGCAAGAGGTAAGTTCTCAAATTATAGTTCAAAGCTCGGTGTTGCCATAGATGAGGCCTAACCTAAGGCAAGATAATCCCTGCTAATGGGAGATAGACTATGTACCAAGATCGCTTTGGCAATTTGAAGTGTGTTAGATTCAAGTTACTGCACAAAACTATGTAGGGATACTTCCTTTGGAGATACTACCAAGTGGGTGTTGCTTTTGAAGGTGTGTTGGGTTGTGTTATATTATTTCCACGACTAGCCCACGTTGTTAACCAGGGGGTTAGAAGGGGGCTGGAGGCCCCCCTTCATTGCGCCGATTGCGTAGTCGGGGGAGTCACAGGGGGTTGGGCAGACCTACCTATGGTTTTGTGCATGATTTTTCGCACATGGTTTTGGACGCGATGGTTTTCGGTCCATGGTTTTGGACGCGATGGTTTTTGGTCCATGGTATTGGATGCTTCGACATGTATAAATATGTATTGTAACATTGAAAGGAACATAATGAAAAATCAAGCTGGTACTCTCAGTTTTGGGATCCAGGGGAAATCTCTATGTGTATGTGTTTTATGTGTTATGCTCTCGCATTGTTTATTTTCTGTGTTTTAGAATTCGTATGCAGGTAATTTCTGTACAGGGTTAAAACCTACAAGGTGCATATTTAAGTCACTAAAATACTAATACAATATATTGTATTGTTGTGAAAATATCTTGTATGACTAAGGGTTCCTATCAAGAATGCAGAAGATCCCTTGCATTGTACTGATCATGATTATATTAATTGAGATATGTTGTTGATATCAAGATGTCATTAGTTGTTGCTAGAACATAGTATATGGTAGAGTTTTTCCTCCAAGTATGATCAATGTGATTTGATTCACAAACGTTGCTCCAAAAATAGAGCGATTCGAGAAGAGAGCTCATAACACTTGTGCTATGAGCCCTTCTTGGAAGATATGATAGTCTTAGGGTTTGTAAACCCTAGATGAGTCTTGAAGGATATAATTGAGAAAGCCCTAGGGTTTGTGGATAAAACCCTAGAGCTAGACCTAAAGTATTGAAAGTCAATGATTTCGCTGAATGAAGAAACCCTATCTCATGATGAGGATAAAGATGACGAGTTTGCATATAAATTTCTATGATTTCTACAAAGAAAACAAGGAACAAGAGGGAGCTGACAAATTCTTTTCATCCTCAAAGATAAGTACTTTACATTTCTCTTCCTTGATTATTATTACTTTTTTTCTCGTCAAACTCTTGCCTTTGTATCTTTTGCTTGGTTATAATCGTTCTTCCATTGTCACTTAATGAGGTTCGCAGGTATATTGTGAAGGTAGCCAAGACTCTACTGGCAGGTGGAAACATCAGGAAGAACAAAGAAAAGTTTGTGGCAAGAGCATTCTCACTGGACGAAGCACAAATTCAACTTGACTGTTTTGCACTCGAGAGGGAGAAATTGTACTGACATTTATCATCGTACCCGATGCAAAGAAGAGCTCCTAGTTCAAAGGGAGCATGTAGGCCAGCAAGTTTAAAGGATTTCATTGTGTCGAAGAGAAGTTAACAGTGAGTTCCAAGTGGATCTACAATATCTAGCATGTAGAATATGACAACATAGAGAAGTACAAAGCAAGGTTCGTGAAGAATCTCCCAAAAAGAGGGAGAATATTATGTCAAGACATTTGCTCCAGTTGTCAGGTACACTTTTGTTAGAATTATTATCCCTATGGTTTATGTTGATTACATTAGAAGGATGTAAAGATTATTTTCCTCGATGAAGTAATTAAAGAAAAAGTGTACATACAACGTCCTCAAGTTTTTGAGGTACATGAAGGAGTCTCCTGCTTATAGAAGAAGGCTTTAAAGTTTATGGATTAATGGATCAAGGTTGATCTTGTCATTATATGACTTAACAAGAACAGAAGGACTCATGTGATAAAGGGAGTAGTAGTGGCTGAAAGATGCAGCAGTGGCAAAGGGAGCAGCCAGATCAAAGGAAGCACCCAGTCAAGGTGACCAGAAAGCAATTGTGATGATGGCTCCAATAAAGGAATGGTTGAGCCAAGGCATGTTGCTCAACATGTGTGGAAGTATGGTTGGATTCAAATTGGGTAAAGAGTACAGAAGACAGAAAGAGTACATCAGGATTCAGGATGTTGCTTCAGTTTGGGCTCCACTATGATTTCTTGGATGAGCAAGAGCAAACATCTATTGCACTAAGTACTATAGAGGTCGAGTATATTGTAGCTAGTTTGGTGAGTTGTGAAGCAGTGTGGGAAGTTACTCAAAGGATCATTTGATCAGATGCAGGAGACAACCATGATGACAAGTCGAAGCACATCGAGATCATCGTAACACCACATCTGGGACATGGTACAAAAGGTAGCAATGAAGCTTCGATATAGACGAGCACGATGCTGACATTCTCACAAAACCTTTATCCCAAGGTGAAGTTTGTATACTTCAGGGACCATCTTAGATTAGTTAAGAATGCTTCCCTCAATCAGAGGGAGTGTTGATGTTGTAGCATCAAGAGGTAGACATTCTCCCTAGGTCAGGATATTGACAAGTCAAAGGTATTAACCAAGGGCTATGTAATGTGGCTAGGGGGGATGGCCTAGAGTGCTCCCTAAGTGGGTGAGTGAGTGCCTTTAGCATCGAGCAGGAGAATTGTCATTCAATTAGCATGTAGGAATGGTAATAGCCCAGGGTTTCATTACAGGTCACAAGTGTTGACCAGGTGCCAGGTGATGACTTGGATAATTGGTGACTTTGCTCCAAGTCACGACTTGTTTAGCATGATGTTGATGCAGGCTTCTTTCCACATGGTTCTATAATAAAACATGAAGTGGATCGATGTTGATTTGGGGTAGCATCAAATGTGCTCTAGCCACGAAAATTGGTGGAGAGGCTAAGGCACATGAGATCTCCAATACCCAGAAATGGTTTGGGTAGATTCTAAGCAGTTTGGGAGATATTAAAATAATTAATATTTTTAATGGAGTCCCTAAGTCTAAACTTAGTGAAAATAAAATATTAATGTGTATTAATATAACACTGTGTTAGAAGGGTCCAAAAGTCATGGATCAAGCCAGATCTAATCTTAGCCGTTGATTAGGGACTTAATCTCGACCGTTGATTTTTCAACGAGAAAAGTATAAGAGGAGGCTTGAGGGTCACCTGGAGAACACACCAAGAGATCAAAGATTTCGACTTTCTGGGGCTGGGTTTGTTGAGAAAGTTGAGAGAGTGATCAGAGTTGCAACTGAGGGGCAGTGAATACAGAAGCAGAGAGGCAGAGATAGCACTGGGAGGATCAGCGTAGTAGCCAGAGAGAGGGACGCAGAAGTAGCCAAGGGTTCACGCAAAGCCAGCCAGGGCTCACGCAGAGCCAGCCAAGAGCTACGTAGTGCGTCAGAGGGTCAGCGTGGGTGGCACAGAGGGCCGGAGGACTGATGCAGTGCCTCTAGAGGCTGACGCAGGCCAAGCCAAAGTGATGTTGGGCTAACGTTAGGCCAGAGAGAGGCTGACACAGTCCCTAGAGGCTTACGCTAGGGTTTCGTGGGGCAAATTGGAGCTATGGAGTTGTCGGAGTGTTTATCCGAGGTTTCATCCAGAATATCTACTTCCAAGTAGAGAGATACTACTGCTGAGATTTTTCTCTGTTGCGTGAGCCGGATTTGGCACCTAGATTGTATTCTGAAATTGCTTAATAAATCAAACCCTCAGATAGCTGCACCGGTTTTCCCACATTGGGTTTTTCCGAGGACATTAGTCCAAAAACAACAATGTCACTTGTATTTATTTACAGTGTTTACATGGTAAATAACTTGGTAATTAACAGAACAAGTAGGTAGGAAAAAATCAGTAAAGAGCATGAAGGGTTTCTAACAGTTAGACTTAGAAACTTCAACCAATCGATTCATAAACATAGCAAGTTCTTTCAACCTTTTCTTGGAATAGAGAATTTTTTCAACAATGAGAACATATGAAGAAGTTATTATGAATACCTCCCTAACTAGTAGGGTGTTAAATTTTTGTAGCTATGGTCAGTCTTCATATGAAACAAAAATGATAAATATAATTTGAATCTCAAGTCGGCTTCAAAAGAGGTAAAAAGCAATATTTGAAATTTAAATTCTTGCCTCCAAAATCAAGTCGGCCTGCCCCAAAAGTAGAAGTCGGCTCAGTGTATAGTCACACCACTTTGGGCAATCCAAGCACTATATAAAGGCCATTCCACCTCTTCCATTGGAAAGCAATTTCGGATAACAACTTCGAATCCCCTATTTACACATGCAAGGAAGAGTCTTCCGTGGCAGAATGAAGTCATCTGAAGCAGACCAAAGTTTCTTCTAAGGAAACATCAAAGTTCTCTGAGGCAAATCAAAGTTTCTTTGAGGTAGACTGAAATTCTCTGAGGCACTGTTGACCAAATTCTGAGGTCAGGTTGACCAAATTTCTGAGGCCACTTATCTCTGTTTGACCAGGTTTGACCTGGGTTTTATTGCTGATCAGTTTGACTTTGTTTTGATTGAAAAAAATCAGATTGTATCTCTTGTTGAACTGAATAATTTCTCGAAGGTTGCTGGGTTTTTCCCTAGAAGAGGGGTTCCCAAAGTAAATATTTGTGTCTCTTGTTTGGCTGTCTCTTTATGATCCTACTATCATTATTGTTCCAATTGCTGAGATCTTTTATGTAATTGCTTAATGATAAATGTGAACACAAGAAGGATTAAATTAAGAAATCATTAAAAGCAATTATCAGATAAGAAGGTCTTGAAAAATCAACACTCTCAACAGAGGAGAAAGAGAAAAGGAAAAATTAAAGAATATGCTAGAACTTTTCTCTATATATTTTTAATCAATAAAAATGATTAAACATTCATATTTTCGCTGATGCATTATTTATCTTGTTTCTGATATTCGACATTAATACTCATTAGATGACTCATATTCGGAATACACAGAGAAAAACTGCAGTTGTTCTAACTTCTAACTTTACACATAAATATTTAATATGCATCAGATGACTCACAACGCATAATTCTCACCATCTTGGGCTTCCACGTGAGGTTTTCCTTGGGAAAATTATTTTTTGCTAATATTAAGGGTCCATGCAAGTGACTTATAGCCTAGCATCCAGATCACAGATGTTAACCACATTAACCATCAAAAATCCCTTCTGTATTTGCTGCCCTGTACAGAAATTCCCATATGAATTGATAAGACAGCTCCTCTTATTTCAGCTTAATTTTTGAAAGAAAAAGGACCCAGAAAACACAATGCATTTTTACTTCTGCAGTCTGAGAATCCTATTTAAATGTGTAACCACCACCTTGTTATTTGAAAAATGATTAGCATACTTTACCCATGACACATATTTTAAACATTAAACCATACTTTTAGTTACTGAAGGAGGCAAATGAAGTGGAGCCATATATAGATACAAACAAGGCATGATCTCTCTTTGACCAGCTGTAGACTACTTTAAATACAGACATTCTAGTTAAAACTCAAAAAGGATGACCAAGCAATAATAAACAGCCAATAACTTATAACCAGAATACCATGCTGAATCCAAAGATTGGGCATCTTTGTACTGCATATGTAAATATTTTTCCATAAATATAAGACATAATTTTCAATGAACAAAAACAATAACTTTGATAATAATAGAATCCTATATATTTACCAAGACAGAACAGATGAAGCATTTGATAATGAAGTCTCTTCATATAGCGAACCAGAAGCACGAACTGCACCCAGTGACCCTACAAAGAACAACATATATAAAATTAATACTCACAGTCTGAAATATAATCTAAAACTAAATTAACTTACACCCAAACAAACAAGTGCACAACTGAATCTCAAAACCTCCAACAGTGGAGAAGAGCCTTGAGAAATAAACCCAAATAGCTGGTTGCTCTTTCAAAGAGCAAATGACAGAAAGGACAACAAACAGATACATAGAGGATTGATCAAAGATATGAGAAGGTTCCATTTAAGTCAAGTTCTGGACAGATGTGTGACAAGGCAATCTGTAATGCAGGAGTAAATTCTACCTTGGGAGTTGAAAAACGTAAGTCATCTTCCTTGGCAAGCTTTATGGAACTACATGTATATCTGAATCTTTTCCTTTGGAAAACACTTCTTTTCTCAACTCTATGAATGGGTTTGATGGGCTTTTGTAGGGGCTTGCAAAACATCATCTAGTCTGATTAGCAGAATTGGAAGATTTGGGAAGACCAACAGACATTTCAACGAAGTGTTAAGGGAGATGTAGTAGTCAAACAGAAAGAGGAATTTGTTGCAGTCAAGCCTGCCGAAAACAATCCAAAAGCATGTCAAATAGAAGAAGAAAAATTAGGTTGGTGTCAGGCAAAGAACTAGAGTGCACCAAGGTGTGCAATTGTCAAAGCAAGCCTTCATTAGGAGGTTTCTTGGGCACCAAATATCGAAGAGGAGTTTGAGGGTTTGGATGGAAGAGGAATGGAAGCCTCTACTTCACTAACTTCTACAATTCCATGTGCTGGTTCAAGGCTAGTTAGCATCTTAAAACTGATGTTGATGCCCTCAGGATCATGGGCAAGTGATTGTTTTGGAAGTCTATTCCCTTATCCTTGAAATAGTGGAGCCCATATTTTGAGCCATGAACTGAGAGGTACTCAACCCAGCTGCTGTGCACGAAACTTCCTGGAATGCCATTAGATTTCTGGTCAATGGATGTTTCTAGAGCCAGTGAAAACAGTATTGGGTTTTTTGTGGAGGTAGATGACAGTATGCGAAAGTCAAACATGCACACTGTAGCTCAAATTTTTGTAGAAGCAGACCTATTACTCCCTCACTTCTAGGGGTAACGACAGGAGATTTTTCTTCAATGAACCATGCAACAGACGATGGTCCTGGGGATGACATTCAGCATTCTACACAGACAGGTATCCCATAGATGCCTCTTATATCATGCTCAGCTCACTTATTTGTTGATGATGGTGCCCAACACACATGAGGTACATTTGTCTACTGCTTCATATTAAGTGTTAATGTCAATGTAATTGGTATGAAGTATGGATCATGGGTTTATTCAGATAATCAATCATGATGCTTGGAAGGTATGCCTTTTGCCTTGTTTCACCTTGGTGGTCATCATCAATTTCCTAGTCAAGTGGTGCCACTCTTGGGGAGAGGGGTGCTATTGAGGGACCTTGATAAGAGTAGTGTGCCCATGTCTCTTCATCCTAAACATAATCCATCTATTTCCCTTTTCCATTATCCTTTCTTTTGGGTTGGTTGTTGCTTGTACCCCAAAAAGGTTCAAGCTTCATAATCCAATGAGAATAAGGGGTTTGGATGCCCAAGGTTGATGTAGCTATACAAAAAAAAAGAGAAAAAAAAATGATACAAACTTCAAAATGCACAAGAAAATTGAAAGGGATACTAGTGATAAATCAAAAGCCAAAGAAGCTTGGGGTCTACCTGTTGATTTGGGGTAACATCAGATGTGCTCTAGCCACGAAATTTCGTGGAGAGGTTGGGGCACATGAGATCTCCAATACCCAGAAAGGGTTTGGGCAGATTCTAAACAGATCAAGAGATATTAAAATAATTAATATTTTAAATGGAGTCCCTAAGTCTAAACTTAGGGAAAATAAAATATTAATGTGTATTAATATCAATCTGTGTTAGAATGGTCCAAAAGACATGGATCAAACCAGATCTAATCTTATCCATTGATTAGGGACTTAATCTTGGTCGCTGAGATGTCAACAGAAAAAAGTATAAGAGGAGGCTTGAGGGGCACTTGGAGAACACACTGAGGGAGACCAGTCAGTTCAATTTCTAGAGTAGGGTTTGCTGAGAAATTGAACCAGTGGTCTGGAGAGCAGTCAGGAGGCAGCAAGTACAGAACAAAGAGACTGGAGATCAACGCAGAAGAGGTAGATGCAGAGCCAGAGGAAGCCACGCAGAGGCAGCAGAGACTACGCAGAGCCAGAAGGGCCTGCGTCATCCACACAGAGGCTATAGGAGTGACACAGAAGCCCAGAGAGGTTGCGCAAAGCCTCAGTAGGCTGACACAAAGGGTTTCAGGCTATAGCGGAGGTCAGTAGGGCCTACGTTGGGTTTAGGAAAGTGTTGGAAGTTTGTCTATCTATGGGTAAGCTAGTTTGGCACCCTGTTGTACAAGAAAATTGTTGAATAATAAAATCCTCCCTTACTGCACCAGTTTTCCCACATTGGGTTTTTCCGGGGACCCTAGTCCAAAATAACTGTGTCAATGTGTGCATATTTTTGTTTCTGTATTACGATGTGATATCTGCAGCAGTATTTATTTTAATGTTTGTTGAAGTAGTTTCATGAATAACTTATGATGAAATAAGTAGGAAAAGTAACTTAGTTGTTGCAGTGATAGAATTTTCACACTACCCTTCACTATGAGACCACTGCCCTAAGTCCTACGCAATGAAATGTATAAACTAAAGGGACCTGTTGCACACATTTTACCAAAGTTCGAAGGAAGCAGTTTTACCAAATTTTTCAAATGATCGAGATCGTCAGGACGTCGGTTTATTGTGTCATTGTAAACCCATTCTGCAAATTCGTAATGTAAATGATGCTACTAGGACCATGTATGTATGTCACAACCTATGTAAGCCTATTATTTTGGCGAAAATTTCATCCTATGAGATTTTTCATCTCATTGATTCATCTATGCCTCTAAATACAGATAGTCGGCAGAGTTTTTCCCTCCAACCTTAACCCAAACATAGGGTGGAATTTGTCGTCAAAGTCTTAGGTGAGTCCTATTGTTTTAATTATGTCTTATTTAAAAGTGGTTTGGGAATAATTTAAACTAATTGGCTAAATTATTTTATTACAAATCACTTGGTCTACTAAATCATGTTGTGTCACAGAATTGGGTGTGTAATTTGAGAGTCTATACCGAACGGGTGTTCTCCCTTTGAGGGTTGAAAATATAATCATCTTATGTAAAAAATATTTTAGAGCATAGTCCCTCATACTTAGACACCATGGCTAAAATATTAGAAGGTGGAAAAAATATTTAAACCCCTCGAGTGTCAATTAATTAATTTTTCTGGCAAAAATTAAATGAATCCTAAGCTAGAAAATTAATTAATTAGAGTCAAATTGAGAGTCGTAAAGAAATTAAATTCCACAAGTGGAAAAAATTGTGGATATCAAAGAAATTAATTTTTGGAGGTCCTCCAACAAGGCAATATTGGAAATTTCAAGAAAAATTGGACCCATGGGGCTTGGTTGTTAAGTCAAAGATTAAAGTCAATTTTTTGAGGAAATTAGCTCAAAATAATTAATTTTGAGCTAATAAAAAATGGGTTAAATGAGAAATTCGAAAATTCCTCAAAAATAAATATTTTCAATGGCGAAGATTAAAAGATGATCAAATATTTTTCGACAGATGAGATTATTTTGACATAGATCAAGCCAACTAGTCGTTATTTTTCTACTTGGAGGATTTATCTATAAACTGAGAGTCATTTGTGTCTCAAGCCATCTAGTTTTGGCTTATGTAACTCTGAAAAGTTTATGTAAATTACTGTCCTGCTAGGAACGTTGGAATAATCATAATAAAGACTCTGGGGTGCAATTCATGGTGTCTCTGAACTAATAATTTGTGGTACGTGTTGGGTAAGGGCATTCTATATTGTGCTTTATAAATATTTTGATCATTATTTCATTGTAGGTGATAGGAACATTCTATTGGCAAGTTGTGGGCTTATCTTAAGTGATTTTATTCACTGGTGACTGGATATTCTAATGATTTGTTCTTCAGAAATACATAGTGTTTGTAAATTCCCTAGCCCTTGGACTCCAATTTCACAAACTTTGGATAGAGATTGACAATGTTTGGACTCTAATTATTTTTATGGTGTCCTAACTTCGCTACTGTATTTTTTTATTTATCTTTCAAAACACATTTAGCCACTACTAAAGATTTATAAATTTCAAAAAAATTCCAAGCATTTTACATGTATATTCTGTAAATATAATTTGTATAATACACTTGTAAATTATTTTTTCTAATCTTGGTTTTGCAGCTGGGATTTTTGGGGTTTTGAAGTAATTTTGAACTTTTGTATATATTGGGGTTTTGGGCACTTTTATTCTCATTTGTGCAGGTGAGAGCTGGATTGGAGCTAGATCTAGGCCCTTGAGAGTAAGATTTAGCCTCTAAATTATTTTTTTGCAGGGCCAGCCATTGAAGATTTGCAATGTTCTACCATGACCCCGATGTGGGGAGACGCGGGTGCGGGGAGACA
>APFE030987281.1:8521-24539 GCA_000404065.3 Pinus taeda
TAACTGATGTATTCTTTAGTTGCATTATGAGTTAATAATTAGTTAACAACTCATCATCAGTCTATTTGCAGTTAGACTAATTACAACTAGTTTAACCAAGTCAAACTGAACACAACTCCATCAACTCCACAATCAACTCCACCAAACTCAACTGATTGAGTTCTAACTGAAATCATGCATGCAACAACTCAACTGACCCACAAATAAAACGTATTTCCTTCTTACAGCTGCATGTGCCACATCTGTAGCTCAAACTGAAGTACTCCAAGAGAATAAGATAAAGTTTATAATCTAAATATTATTATAAGCTAATAATATTTGACTGCTTTATAATTAGACTTGACAGTGTCACCGCTGTTGTCTAAAAATAGAAGTCCATCTATTTTTTCCAACTTGACCAATCATCCATAAACAGCATCCTGCAACTCATAGACATGATCCATATGTCTAAAAATAGACATAGTCTAAAAATAGACTTTGCGCCATAATTTGCATGCGGGCCCACTTAGTGAAGGCGACTCTTTTCACTAAACTCCATCATCTTGTTGCAATCTCAACAAAAAATCCATGTAAAAGTTAATAGAGGCAAAAATAAGACCAAGGTCATGGGACACGTATTCCAAGTTGAATGGTAGGCAAAACATCCTAGTGGGTGTTCATTTCATTTATTATGGCTAAAGGAATTTGGAAAAGGCAATGGCAAAGGCTTTGGAAAGGCAAAGTGGCATTTTGGCACATTTATTTATAAAAATAATGGAAATTAGGAGAAAATGAAGGTGAAAGGTCAGAGGTTGCATGTGAGGAGGAAAATGAAGGAAAATAATGGAAATTGAAAAAAATATAGGTCTCATTAATAAAAAGGCTTATGAGAATCATTTGGAAAACTTTCGCTCAGGCTTAGTCAATGTAGACTTTTTGTCAGTTTAGTTTTGGAGCTCTCTCTCTCTCTATTCTCTCTCCCATACTCTTGAACACTTATAGTTTATTGGAGCACTCTTAGAGGAGTGTGGCATACTTAGAGTTTTGGATCAAGAAGGCAAAGGACGAGCAGGAAAGCGCAAGAGGAAATCGAGATCAACAAGTACAATAGATTTTTCTTGTAGGTATCGAGTTGCATGTATGTTTTCCTCAATAGTTTTGGCATTCATGGCATATGCATGTGGTCTATTGGTCATAATCTATCATTGGCATGGAGGATTGCTTGGATTGATAATGGTTTTCCTAGCCTTTCCATTTTTGGGATAACCATGGTGTTGTGGGTTCATTTCTTTGTTTCTTTTTTTGTCTTTTTTTTGTTTTTTTTGTTTTGTTTTGTTTTTTTTTGTTCTTTGTTTTTTTTTTTTTTTGTTTTTTTTTTTTTTTTTTTTTTTTTTTTTTTTTTTTTTTTTTTTTTTGTTATCATGTTTCCTTTAGCTTGGGTTGGTTTTCTAGTTCCTAAAAGCCTTGGTTGGACAAATTCTTTGGAAGCCCTGTAACAGCTTGGGTTGAATTACGAGTCCTAGAAGCCTTGGTTAGACAAACGCTCTAGAAGCCTTGTAACAGCTTGAGTTGAGTTACTAGTCTTTGAAGCCTTGGTTGGACAAACGCTTCGGAAGCCCTTGGTGGGTAAAGTTACTAGTCCTAGAAGCCTTGGTTGAAAAAATTCTCTAGAAGCCCGACGACAACTGTGAGTTGAGTTACTAGTCCCGAAAGCCTAGGTTGGACACATGCTCTAGGAAACACAACAACAACTATGGGTTGAGTTACTAGTCCTGGAAGTCAGGCTGGAACAAATGCTATGGAGCCTTAGACAACTTGGTTAGAGACCGACGTGGCGATGGTTAGTGATGCATGATCGTTTGGTGGAATCACTGGTTTAGGGTTGAGGTGGTTTGGCCTTTGGAAGCCCTGGTTTGGTTTTGATGGATTTGTTTCATGATATCCCACATTCATGCTATATGGCACAAGGGTGACTGGCTGAAGAGAGATTTGGCTCAACCATGTCTATGGTCAGGTGGTTTGTGGAAGTGGGAATGAAGGGGAAGAGAGAGAGACAGAGAGACGTATATGGAGGGGGGAGAGAGGGGGAGAGCGAGAAGGAGATAGTCACAAAGTTGGAGGGTGGAGAGAGAGAGTATGTGTGATGGGGGGGGGAGAGATAGTGGGAGGTGGGAGAGAAAGGGAGAGAGAGGAAGGAAGAGAGAGATAACATGAGAGAGAAGAGAAAGAGAGGGGGAGAGAGCGATGGATTTGGAAGGGTAAGAAAGACATAGAGAGAGAAATGTGGAGAGGGAGTGACAAGGGAGAGAGAGAGAGAGTATGTTTTGGGGGTGAGAATGAGAGACAAGGGGAGATATAGATATAGATGAAGGGGGGAGAGAGGGAAGAAGAGAGAGGTAAAGAGAGGGAGGAAGGAAGAGCGATAAATATGGAGAGAGAAGGGGAGGAGAGAGAGACGGGGGGAGGAAGAGGGAGAGAGATATAGATAGATATGGAGAGAGAATATGTATGTTTGGGGGTTGAGATAGTTATATAGATGGAGAGGCTATATATATATATATATCTATATATCTATCTATATATATATATATATATATATATATAGAGAGGAGAGAGAGAGAGAGAGAGAGAGAGAGAGAGAGAGAGAGATGTGTTTAGGGGGCTGGGATATAGAGACAAATAAGTAGAGATGGAGGGAGGTATAGATATAGATGACAAGGGAGGAGAGGGAATAAGAGAAAGATAGAGAAAGGGAGGGAGAGAGACAGAGGAGAGAGGGAGGAGGAGAGAGAGAAGGATAGAGGGAGGGAGATAGACACAGAATGGAAGGTTAAGAGAGAGAGGGAAGAAAAAAGAGATACGCAAAGACAAACACAAACATAGAAGTTAGATTTAGAAAGTCATGAATATTTTGTTTTTCACTAAAATAGATGTATTGATTTTAGTGCAATTATTAATTTCTAATCATATTTGATCGCTTGCACTAGATGCATTGATTTTAGTGTAGATGTCGATTTCTAATCCTATTTAATACCTTACACTAGATGCATTGGTTTTAGTATAGACGTTGTTTTCTACTCCTATTTGATTGCTTGCACTAGATGCATTGGTTTCAGTGTAGATATTGATTTATAATCATATTTGATTGCTTGCACTAGATGCATTGATTTTAATGTAGATGTTGATTTCTAATCCTATTTAATACCTTACACATAATGCATTGATTTGAATGTAGATGTTGATTTCTAATTCTATTTGATTGTTTGCACGAGATGCATTGATTTCAGTATAGACGTTGATTTATGATTAATGCAACTAGATGTATGATGTACATTAATTTCCAAGTAATTAGATTAATAATGTGAATCAATTTCAGTGTAAGCACATCTATGCCACCTCCATCATTTTCTTTATCTCCCATTGCCTCTCCTTCTTTATCTCTCTATCTCACCCCCCAAACACACACACTCTCTCTCCATATCTTTCCATCTCTCTCTCCCTCCCTTGTGCACTCCCTTTCTCTCTCTTCCCCTTCTCTCTCTTTCTAACACTTCTCTCTCCATATCTATATCTCTTCCTCCCTCCCTCTCTTTGCTTCTCTCTTCTTCCCCTCCCCCCCCCTCCATATATATATCTATTTCACCCCAAAACATACACACTCTCTTAGTGTAAGCACATAAACATTATTCACGACGTGAATTGACTTCTCTGTTACAGTAATTCAACCATAAATACAATACTTGAATTTTCATCCTAAATAAAATGCTCACTTACCCGAAATGTCTTCTTCCTGAAACTGTAAACTATTTGTAATTGCCTGCATTCTTATTATTCCCATTTTCCATCATTCAACATTGTTAATCACTTTGCATTCAAACATGGTAATAGAAAATAACTAATAGGTGTGATAGTAAGAACAATAGAAGAAAATAATTTCAGATTGATCTTAATGAAGATTGTTTATAATTGACCATATTCTTATTATTCACATTTTCTATCATTCAACATTGTTACATTGTCACTTTGCACTTAAAAATTTTATTTCATCATTTTTCATCATTCAAGTTACTAATAGTCTCTCTCATCTCAACGAACTGAGGTAACTAAGAAAAGTTAAAATTAAATTGACTAAGTTAATTTAAACATATTTAGCATATTTAAAATGATCGAAATAATTAGTTGTTCAACAAATTTTGTATGACCACACAACACTGAAACTAACCTAAATCCATCTTAACCCCGGATCTATCAAGTGCTGAGAGGGATCAAATCTCTCGAGGTGCAAAGATTTCCTCAAATTTTGCTCTAAAAAAAGAGGTTTGCACCTCGAGAGATTTGATCCCTCTTGACGCTTGATAAATCCAGGGTTAAGATGGATCTAGGCTGGTTATAAATTAAATAGGTATGATATAATTCATATGTTAAGTGGTCATGTGAATTTGATATCACTAGCTTAGATCTATCTTAACTTCGGATCTACCAAGCATTGAGAGAGATCAAATCCCTTAAGTTCCAAACGTCCTTTGCTCCCTCTCGATGCTTGGTAGATCCAAAGTTAAGATTAGTTTAATGATTAATTATAATTAATTAAAGTATTTTTATTTTATTTTTATATAATTTTTCAGAATCAAAATGTTTTAGTTCATAATTATAATTTATTTTTATTTTTGTGTAATTTAACCTGACAACATCTCTTCTATACTAAACTAAAAAACACCTCTTAACCCAATTATAAAATTTATGGAGGAGGCGTTGTAATGGCGCACTAAGGAACTAGGGTTCCTATCATAACCACTGACAGCGCACAGCTTGAACTTGTAGTCTTCCAAGCTCAGACAAAAACATTGTCAGGATTGACACTGTAGTTCTGAGCGTAAGGAATAATGAATAGTCCAATGGGGGAGGCATCAGCGCCTCCCCCCAAAAATAACATTACAGAAAACCCAACAGAGGGCGGAACAGAGAATCCAGAGAAGTCTGAGGCACGGCCTGCCAAGCAGACGCAAAATAATGAACAAGAAAATCTGGCACAAGAGACAAAGGACAGACAAGCAACATCAGGTCAAACGAAGAAAGCCTCATTGCCAACATGCAAATCCATTGCTACAGAAAGGCCCAAGATTGAGCTGCCTAGCCATAGAATCACTGTGCAAATACAATCTATGAAAGATCACGCATTGATCGGCAAATTTATAGGTTTCTGGCCGACTGAAAAAGCCTTGCAAGGCTGGATAATTTCGAAGTGGAAGCCCAAAGGTCATGCAACTTTACAGTTGGGCCCTAAAGGCTTCTTCACAGCCACTTTCAACTGCCTTGAAGATAGAAACAGGGTATTGGATGGAGGACCCTACTTCTTCAATGCAGCAGGCCTTTATCTACGAGACTGGGTAGAAAGATTTAACCCTGACAAAGAAGACTTTAGTTGGGTGCCAGTCTGGATCCGCATGTACTCGCTTCCACTAGAATACTGGGAAGAGGATTCTCTAAAAGTCATCGGCAATGGCTTAGGCGAGTTCATTAAGGCTGTGGAGGAAACTAAGCTTTGAAGATACACTTCATATGCATGGATCTGCGTCTACATGAAGTTGGGCCATGCGCTACCGGACACGGTAAGTCTACTGCACGATGACTTTGAATGGATTCAGCCCCTTGATTATGAACATGTACCCTTCCGTTGCAAGAGATGCCATAATCACAGTCACCTCTTTCGTGACTGTCCCTTAAACACGCCGCCGCCTAGAAACATAGAAACTGGAAACAAATCTGATTCCGATGGATTCACCAAGGTAGCTGGTCGGAAAAGGCATACTAAAAAACCCCCCTCAACACCCAAAACTATTGTACTAGCCTCAGATTTTCCATCCTCAAGCAACAACTTTGATATCTTGACAAATCTGGAACAACCTGATTCAGATACGCCCAAGCCAACAAAGACAAGCACAGATCCACCATTCCTACCCACTCCAAAACTAGTCATCCTTCGAATATCATCTCCTCTGAAAAGCCTGCTTCAGATCTGCAAAACAACACCAACCCTATTCAGCACAAAGTACTATGGTCCGAAAAGATAATGGAAATTGATGATACTCAGGCAGAACCTACTCAGTCGCTCACTCAACAGGAAGAAGGCAATCAACAAAGCTCAATGGAAGAAGAACCAGAAAGCTTTGATCTCGGGGAAATAGACATTTTCAGTCTTGAGCAAGCTTGCAAAAGGAAGGAGTTCGACACAATACTGGAAAGACAATTGGAGAATCTGGAAGTAGTGATCACACGAATGCATCAACATAACACTTTGGGCATACAACAAGGAGGCCGATGGGATGGAAAACATATCATCAAAGAGGGGAAGAAAAGAGGCAGGAAGACAGATTTACAGCGCACCATTTTAATTGGGGAAATGCTTGTGGAATCGGGTAGATGCTTAAGTTGACCAAATATTATCGGTCCCTACCTACCAGTCAACCATGAAGCTAATCTCATGGAATGTAAGAGGACTTGACGGTCCCGGGAAGTACAAAATGATGAAGAACATGATTCAAAAAGAACAACCATACATTATATTTATGCAAGAAACAAAATGTAGCTCCAGTACTTTAGAATCCATACTATCCAAAGCTTGGGCAGGATGTCAAACAGTTACAGTTGATGCAACAGGTGCCTCGGGAGGGTTAGCCATAGCTTGGAACACTCAGCAGGTCTCCTTAACAAACTTCTATGCCTCGCATCACTTCATACATGCAATGTTCCACCTGATTGGCACCAACATACATGGGCATTTAACTAATGTTTACTTTCCACAGGAAAGTACACAGAAACTTAAGCTTTTAGAAACATTGGAAATTCTCAATGCAACAAGAACTCATCCACTCCAGTTAACAAGTGGCGACTTCAATATGATCACACGGCTGGAGGAAAAATTGGGGGTAGAAGAAAACTGGAAAAAGAAAGCAATGACTTCAAAGTCTATATTCAACAAAATAGACTAACAAATTTACCTTTTGACAACGACATCTTTACCTGGAACAACAAAAGATCTGGTACTCAGCAAATCACATCCAGGTTGGACAGATTTCTAATCTCAGACAACTTCGTCCATCTTGGTGGCGACATATGTGCTTCAATCCTACCCCTAGCTGGATCGGATCATTGGCCCATCTCTCTGCAATGGAAAAATCCAGGAAACTCAAATAGAAATCCCTTCAAGTTTGAAGCTTTTTGGCTCACCCACCCTGAGTTTAATACAGTAGTCAAAATAGCGTGGAAAAGTTTCATACACTATGGCGACTCTCTCATGTACCAATTCCAACAAAGATTGAAGCATATTAAAAAACAAATCAAAATCTGGAACTATACAATCTTTGGCAACATTTTTCAGGAGAAGAAAGCGCTTGAGCAGAGCATGGCAGAGCTATAGCAAAAGATCATCCTATAGGGCAGAACAGAGGAGTATGCCAGACAAGAACAAATACTGATAAAACAACTAGATGAAAGAGGCAGACAAGAGGAAATGCTATGGAGACAGAAGTCCAGAATCAGATGGTTGAAAGAAGGGGAACGAAATACCAAGTTTTTTCACCGTACAACCATACAAAGAAGAATGAATAACACAATCTCTCACATTCAAAATTCACAGGGCAACAAAATGGAGAAACAAGAAGATATAGAGGAAGAGCTCACAAATCACTTCAAAAATGTTCATCAAGAGTAGCACACAGATAGAAAGCAAGCAATCAATGAAATACTCAAGCATATTCCTAAACTCATCACGGAGGAGCATAATCAACTTCTGTTAAGACCAGTCACCATCTTGGAGGTCGAAGAAGCTTCAAAACAACTGAAGGCTGGGAAAGCGTCGGGTCCTGACGGCTTCATGTCCAACTTTTACCACCACTTTTGGGATTTAATCAAAGTAGATGTCTGGAATGTGGTAGAAGAATCTAGAGTCATGCACTGGTTACTCCCTTCGCTCAATGCAACCTTCATTGCCCTTAATCCTAAAGTTGTTCAACCAAGCACTTCAGAGAAGTTCAGGCGTATTTCCCTTTGCAATGTTATCTATAAGATTATCTCGAAAATCGCCTCAAATCGCTCCTCCCTCTTCTCATCTCCCCAAAGAAATCTGGGTATGTCGAAGGTCGCCAAATTCTGGATGGCATTATTCTCACTCATGAAACCATCCACTCTCTCAAAAAAAGCAAACAAGCTGGAATGCTGTTGAAAATCGACCTTTCCAAAGCCTTTGATAAGCTCAGCTGGACTTACATAAAGAGCGTGCTAACAGCCTTTGGATTCAGCGCAACCTGGGTAAGGTGGATAATGACCCTTGTTTCCTCTCCACTATGCTTTGTCCTTGTTAATGGTATCCCCTCTAAACCGTATCACCCGTCAAGGGGAATTCGTCAAGGGGACCCTCAGTCCCCATTTCTTTTCATCATTATGGTTGAGGGTCTTGGCCATCTCATAAAGCACTCTGCTCATTCTCATGATCTTAGAGGTCTCTCTGTCCATGGCTCCACTCCTATTACACATCAGCAATTCATTTATGACAATATGCTCTTTGGTCACCCCTCTGTTAATGAAGCCAGAACCTTCAAAGTACTTCTAGACACATTCTCAGCTGCTTCCAGCACAACCATCAATACCACCAAATCTCAATTTTTTTTCTTCAACACCCCTATTACCACCCAAAGAATCATTGCTAAAATCATAGGCTTCCCTCAAGCCAGGCTTCCTTCTCAATATTTAGGAGCACCACTCATAGATTCCGCCTTAAAGCATGTTTCCTGGCATCAGCTCTTGGAGAAAATGGATAGTCGGCTCCAATCTTGGACTCATAGGACTCTCAACATGGCAAGCAAATTAGTCTTGATTAAAGCAGTTCTACAATCCGTGCCCCTCTATTTGTTCTCTGTACTTGCTGCTTCGAAATGGGTACTAAAGAGAATTAGGAATCTGCAACGCAACTTCTTATGGGGTTTTACAGGACAAAATAGAAAATGGGCCTTGGTCAAATGGGAAAAGGTTTGCAAGCCTAAAAAGTAGGGGGGTCTTAGCTTGCGCGATCCACAACACAACAACATCTTGATGGGAGCCAGAATATGGTGGCAATGGGTCTCTGGTCCACAGAAGCCATGGGCGCAATTATGGACAGTAAAGTATGCTAGCAACTGACCGCAACAAGAACTAATAAGGATAACTACCATGCCCAAAGGATCTTTAATTTGGAACACGACCAAGCAACACAAAGACATCATCCATTAGCATAGCTTCTGGGAGATATGGGATGGGAGAACATCACATTTTTGGACGGATTCCTGGCAACAACGACCCAAAATTGCAGTACTCATACCAAGCACAAATCATAATAGAAATGACACTAATAAGGATAACATTGTAGCACATTACTGGAATCCTAGCAATACACATGTATTTAGGCAATGGAAACCAGTGGAGCAAATAGTACAGCAAGAAGCAGAAGCTTACAGCATGGAGATACACAAAGAGCTTACCAACAAGAAAATTAAAGTTAATACAGGTAGCGATGTTCTAAGATGGGGTTACACACCGAGAGGAACATACACCACCAAAGAAGCTTACCAGATAATGTCTCACTCTCAGGATCCAATTGATCCTACCTGGAATCGTATATGGACAGCTGGGATCTGGCCCAAAATCTCCACCTTCATCTGGTTGTTGTATCATGGGAGAGTTCTTACATGGGACAACTTAATCAAACGAGGGTTTCATGGTCCTTACTGCCCCAATTGTCAGAACAATGAAGAAACCATTAAGCACCTCATGGATTCCTGTCACATGGCCAACCAACTCTGGGAAAAGCTCACTTTTAGATCCCAGAGACCCTGCAGACTTCTTGGGATATCAGAAGCACCATTAGCAATTGGACTCCAGAGCCATACAATAGCAAAATTCTCAACAAGTTGTGGACCATCTTGCCAGGTCTCCTACTTTGGACAATTTGGAAGGAAAGTAATAAACGAATGTTAAAAAAAAAAAAACCTCCATAGAAATCATATGGAATGACCTATGTCAGAATATCAAAGAAACTCTAGCTTTACATCAATGGACGACTGAGGAATTTCCGACACAGCCACAAGAACTAAGCATATGGGATAATTGGAATATACAGCGCCCACAAGCTCAATTGAACTCCAATAGACCTCATAATGCAACCAGGCCACCCTCGCACTGGATTCACCCCCCAAAGAAAGTGATCAAGCTTAAGTTTGATGGTGCTTCCAAGGGCAACCCAGGCAAAGCAGGATTCAGAGGCATATTCAGGAATCATGAGGGCCAACCTCTACTACTGTACTTTGGATCCATAGGATGGGACACGAACAACTCGGTGGAACTGGAAGGACTATGGTAAGGTATGCAGCTAGCTGATCAACACAATTTTTATCCCATACTTATAGAAGGAGACACTCAAATCCTTCTCAACATGGCCACACTAATCCAACAAGGAAATGCGGCTTCGCGAGTTGCCCATAGCTGGAGATTATTGGCAAGGCTTGAAAATTTAGAGACATGGATAAGAAATAGGAGAGCAATAACTTTTATGCATGTTAAAAGGGACAATAACAAAATTGCGGATCTCCTAGCAAACATTGGAGTTGATCAGGACCAAATCCTACATTACGACCCTCTCAACATCATCGATGATCACAATCAACTGCAAATTTGCAATACCTAGTGCACAAGGAAGCTCAACCCTCGGATGCAGGTGGTAATTAACAGCAATATGCGATCAGATCAGATCGCATCACAATCTCGGCGGATTGTAGAATAGGGAGACCACAGGGCAAGGCCTTTACACATAGCGATATGCGATTGTGATTAGATCTCATCGCAATATCGGATCGATGGAAACCAAGGGGCGGAGCATTTACACCGTCATATGTGCGATGCGATGATCGGACCCAACGGCGGATCACAGCATGGGGAAACCAAAGGGCAAGGCCTTTACTTATAGCGATATGCGATTGCGATCAGATCGCATCGCAATATCGCACTGGCGGAAACCAAGGGGCGAAAACCAAGGGATGGAGAATAGGCAGGGGCTGCATGATGATAGTTCGAGGCCGGCTGTGGCTGCCCAGGTGTTCATTATCTGGTCTTTTTGTTTTTTGCTAGTGTTGCTTGGGTTTTGGCTTCCTATCTGGACTAATCGTCAAAGAACCATCTTAATGTTTTTTTGTGGGGTCTGGACTTGAGAAGTGATACCATTTTTGAGGTTTTTGCTCTCACTGGACTAGTTTCCCCAATGATGAGATGGTCCAGATCTTGTTGTTACTCTACACGATACCTTGGTCGAGGCCTTATCCTCTTTGTATTTATCTGTACATATTAATAGATTACTTTTTACTTAAAAAAAATAAATTATAAAATTTATAATCAAATACTTTATACCTTAAACAAAATCCCCTCCTAAAACAAAAATATCACATTTATAAAAACTACATGGATCATATTACAACCCAAAGTAGAGACTACCAATTCCATGTAGGCAATAAAGCTTCCCATGCCGTAATATAGAGGAGTAATTATTTTTCCATTGGCTTGGTTGTACCCGTTCATATGATTCCATCACAGTAGGGTTCATGGTGGAATGTCTATATTAGAAAACACAAAAAGCCACAAGAAAACCCGAAAGAAAGGTTAATAGTTCCACAAACGCAATAAGGCTCCGCAGTAAATATAAGCTTTCCCATATCATAACACAGAGAGAGTAATTGTAGCTCTGCGATGAATATAAGCTTCACATACCAGACCATACAGGGAGTAGTACTTTTCCCTGTGGTATGAGAGATTGATTTTTTCCCCGTTATTAGGTTGTATAGCGCTAGTTAACACATTCTCCAGATCATCAGACGAAACAGCAGCATTAGCAGCAACCGGCATGGAGGAGGAAGTGAAGGAGCTACTGGATACTTTGGAAGGCCTTAAATCAGCGTTATCATTGTCACCATTAGATAACCAAATTCAATCTCAGCTTACCAAGGTACCATTGCCAACCTGAACCTTTATTTGTTTCCAACAGTTGGTCTAGTGTTCAATTCCGTTCTCGCGCAATCAACGCGGACTACAACCAACCGAATGCTGATGATCAAAGAAAATAAATACTTGGGCCTCCATGATCTGATCTGGGTAGTTTGACTTTTCTTGACTTTTGAGTAAGGTCGTATACTCTATCCGCAGTGGTAGTTTCAGTCAAGAAATGAGCTTAGAGGGGAGTTCGGATACAAACTATATATAATATGCAAAGCAGTTTCGATCAAAGGAATGGTCACTCAATCACCTTTGTGTACTGCATGGCATTGCACAAACACACACACATATATATATATATATATATATCATTGCTGCAATTGTTAATATTTTTTCTCAAATCATAAGAGTTAGACTATGCCCTAGCTGAAATTTGTGTCACCGAAGATCGACGGAGAGGGAGGGTTATACCTATTTGTTCATTTTTATGGTTATGGTTTTCGCATTTTAAATCAGGATAGGATAATTGTATGTCATATGATTGTGTATACTTTCTTTGGATCACGATTAATTTAAAATAAATGCCGGCTACTCACTGATTGGATCCTTTAAGTTTACAACAGTCACTGATAACGAAGAAAATCCAAAGCAATATACTGAAAATACGGAATTGCTTTGATACTGAAAGGCTACTTCACATACACCGGATGAAAGTTACTCGCAGAATGTTTTCAGTTTCAATTAATATGGAGTCATTGAAGAATACTATTTGGTATTTGAACTCAACAACTAGCCCTCCTTCTGGGATCTAGCTTCTTCATCTTGTCAGAAGGTAGATCTAATTCTCCTCCCAAAGTCAACTGTGAATGAGTTTGACAGACTGGGATATGCCACAGTACATTGCACATTTCATAACATGCACAGAAGACATATGTGCCACAATTAGCCCCAGTGGGAACCAGTTAGGACTAATATCGGGAAATACGAGTATAATAAATTTTCAGGAGGAACAATGTCACTGTCTGTTGAGCATCACATCGAGATACCATAGATTTCACATGGTTAATGCACTAACTCCGCATAAAACTCGGCAGCCAATGATAGTGTCCGGACAGCTTCAAACATCAAGATACAACTTCAACCTAAAGGGGAAGAAGTGATTTTCAGGATCACTCTGAAAATCAATTACTTATTGATAATATCAATATGGAAGGAATATATTAACATAAGCTTATTTACATCATATATGTTCAAGCGGCTATCTCTAACCATATCCATACACATCCAATTGCAATAACTATTAGATTAAATTGGCATAAAATCCCGAGAGGATACCACTTTTATGATTACTTTTTACAGAAACAAGAGTTTATATTACTTTCAACCCAGTGTGCAAACTGGCCATTCCGCTAATACTTACATTTTGAGGAACCCAGGATTACAGTCAATCACAAATTTACTGGCAAAACAGTGATATATACACTGCACCTCATTGATAATGCTAACGCAATAGTGACTGGAATAATGAAAAAACATCGAGTTCTTACAGCCCTCACAGGTTGTCTTCAACATTTATGAGTTCTTCTTCCTTGTTTGCAGTGGTTGCTATCAGCACCTGTTTCTTCTTTCTCAAAATTTAATAAAACATCCAGAAGAGAATCTGTGGGAGCAGAATCTTCATCGCCCGAGCAGGGGAAGGGCTTTGTTTCATTGTGTCCAAGTCCTGGGGTGAGTGAGCCTGCTAGCTTGCTCTAGCGTATAAAGGATCCGCTGGAGTTGGGCTTCCGTCTGGGCCATCCACGAGGCCTTTTCAATACAATTGTCTGCCATTGACAGTTAAAGATTATTCAGTTGGTCAAGGAACGTGTTTATTGCTTTCCACATGTGCATTCAAAGAACACTGAACATTTTTCATTTGCTCCTTGTACGGATTTGAATGGTTTGAGGCTCTTTGAATATCCCTAGACGATAAATTGTACAATGAAAGATTATTAATTACAATTTACAATCAACCTGTGACAAATTCAAACATCTATCAGAGCTTTCTAATTTACATGGAATTAATGTCCAGAAAAAGGCCAAAATGCCAAGAAGGGTATGGATACAATAATTTCAGAATTTTTAGAATATGGGAATGACTATTAGGGTTGTCAAAACATTTGATAGAAAAAGGTTTATTAGAATGTCTCAGATCCCTGTTGTGTGTATTTTCTCTGTTCTGACATAATTAAGCATGCTCATAAATTATAGTTCAAATATGAAATTAGACAACTAGGATCTTGTAGATGGGAGGCTTATCATATTGGATACATTTTGAATATGCCATAGGTATAGTTTGCATCATAGAATATGACTGTGATATGTCTATGTAAATGTTTACATATCCTAAAACTAGCTATCTAAGCAAATAGATCAGATTTAGTTACTTGCTGGAATTATTAACTTTTGCACGCAGTGGAAAACGAGAAGAGCAGTCACACACAGTAAACAAATATTTCTGCCCTTCTAGATTAGTTCATCATTCAAAATTATTATCTTCAGAACTAACAAGAGATCCCTTACAGGGAAAATGGCCCTGAGAAATTAATCAAACAAACGACAAACGTGAAAATTACTGTCTGCAGGGAAATTGAGACAGCCTGTCTTCCAATCGGTACGGATGGTTGTATGGCCTCCTTTGTTTGGCTGTATGGCTGCTCTTTCCTTGCTGCTGATTGGCTGCCTTCTACTTGTTGAAGACTAGCTGCCTTCTCCTTGCTGAACTACTGTTGGAATCCTCACCAATGGCTGAAAATTAGATTTCTGATTTTCTCCTTCACTCACATGGCTTGTGAAATGAATGCTCTTTGTGTTTCTTTGCCCTTTCTTTCTTTTATAACTTTGACATGAGCTAATAAGCTAATCTTCAACGGTTGAAATCTAACTGTGAGATCAATGGCTCTCTTTTAATTAAATTATTAAGTGACCTACTCTAGTCACTTTATTAATTAAAAGCCACTTTAAAAAAACGTTCATTTTATTAATTAATTTATAAAGTGAATTTTTGAAAAAACACGACATATTTTTAATAACGATTTCCATAAGTAGACACCCTCACAGAAATACTTGTTTGAGGGACAAACACTAACACTCCCTCTTAGCAAGGAAGGTGTTTTCCACCACTCCAAGCTTGTCTCGAAACCAAATGAACTTGCTTTTCATCAAGGGCTTGGTGAAAATGTCTGCCAATTGTTTCTCTATAGAAATATATTGGAGCTTGATTCCTTCCTTTAGCATCCTATCTCTGATGAAGTGGTATTTGATCTCAAAGTGCTTTGACCTGTTGTGAATGTGACATCCCCTGGTTAGTATTTCTCTCTTGTAAATAATTGTAATTATTTTAAATGGCTTAGAGAAAGACATAGATTCCATTGCTTGAGGAAGGAGATTGCTTGAAGGAATTGCTGTTTTAAATATCAGCCCTAGTAGGATGAATGGTTTTAAATGGGTTGACTATGCCATAAATTAACTGAAAAAGGAAGGACAGGCTTAGGCGTCCTGTGAACTCCAACATAAGCAACAAAAAGACAAAAATTAAGGAGGTAGCATGGGATGCGCTGTCAGTTAGTTGACTGCTGGGCAATTGCGGAGAAGGAGGAGGGGCAGTTAGTTGGTTGGCGTTGTTGTCTTTTGCTGATATTGTTTTTGGAGACAACCGGGCCCCAAAGGCCAAATACTAGGTCCAAGAGAACCAAGATATCATCAAGGCTCTCAAGGATAATTTGGTGACAACCCAAAATCAGCAGAAAATTTACATAGAATGACACAGGACGGAGAGACACTTTGAGGAGGGGGACTTGGTATACATCCGGCTACAGCCTTACAGGCAGTCCATGCCGAAGCAAAAGGGGGCCAAGAAGCTACAACCACGCTTCTATGGGCCCTACTGAGTGAGTAGACGAGTTGGGGAGGTGGCCTATGAGCTAGAGCTGCCTCAGGGGAGTAGGATCCACAATGTTTTTCATGTCTCATGCCTTAAAAGGGTGTTGGG